>CABHPR010125161.1:14374-27961 GCA_902168415.1 Peromyscus melanophrys
TGTGTGTGTGTGTGTGTGTGTGTGTGTGTGTGTGTGTGTGTGTGTGTATGTAGGACAGAGGACAACTTTCAAGATTTGTTTTTTTTCCCTCCAACTTAATTTGGGTTCTGGGAATCAAGCTCATTGTCAGGCTTGTGGCAAGCACTTCACCCACTGAGCCATCTCGCTAACCCTTGTTGGGGAGCACTGGGGAGCACTTTTAGAGGAAGTGGTGTGTCCTATGGGTTACTATTGCTGTGATGACACACCATGACCTAAAGCAACTCGAGGAGGAAAGGCTTGTTTGACTTACACTTCCACATCACTTTTCATCATCCTGTCCTGAAGGAAGTCAGAACAGGGGCTCAAGCAGATCAGGAACCTGGAGGCAGGGGCTGATGAAGGAGGGCTGCTTACTGGCTTGCTCTGTATGGTTTGCTCAGCCTGCTTGCTTTCTTATAGCACCCAAGACCACCATTCTAGGGGCGGCACTACCACAATGGAACCTCCCAGATCAATCACTAATTAAGAAAATGTCCAACAGGCTTGCCTACAGCCAGATCTTATGGAAGCATTTTCTCAATTGAGGTTCCCTCCTCTGATGACTCTAGCTTGTGTCAAGTTGACTTAGAACTAGCCAGCACAAGGTGTTTCTTAAACTTAGAATTTGGTAGATGATACCAGTTATCAGGTGAGGAGATGGGCTTAATTGTTATAACATAACTGGATACTCTCTCTAGAACTGTTTTGTTGTCCACTAGAACTCATCATGAACACACTTACATACAGAGCATCATTTTATTCTTCATTAATATCTCTACTGTTAAAGCAAAGGGTTATTTTAGCATTATGGGTTTTTTTTTTCTGAGACGAGATCGGAATAGCTTCTCAGTGTTTTGGTTTTTCGAGACAGGGTTTCTCTGTGTAGGTTTGCGCCTTTCCTGGAACTCACTTGGTAGCCCAGGCTGGCCTCGAACTCACAGAGATCCGCCTGGCTCTGCCTCCCAAGTGCTGGGACTAAAGGCGTGCGCCACCAACGCCCGGCGTGCATTATGGTGTTTTGCACAGGCCACACCTAAGCAAGTCTAAGGCAGATTGTTACATCTGCTCAGTGCCCCTTGCTCCAGCTCCCATTGCTTATGTCTTAAGATGCACATAAAATAATGTATCAGGGGCTGGAGAGATGGCTCAGCAGGTAAGAGCACGTAGTACTTTTGTAGAGGACCTGAGTCCAATTCCATAGTATCCACGGACAGTTCCTAACTGCAACTGCTTTTAATTTCAGTCTGGGAGGATCTGATACCTGCCTTTTGGGGCGTGCTCCTTAAACTAACACACCTAACTCACTCTCTCTCTCTCTAAGTGGTATAATGTGGTTTATGAGACTTTGAGCTTTTTAGAGTTCAAGTGATAGCTAATGAACATGAAGCTGGTAAATTGGGGTTCAAACTACTAGAAATAGACAGTTTGTGATGGTCTGTTGGCTATGTTATTAAATGGTGCTATATTCTGCTGTAGTGCTCTCTCTGTGTAGAGTTGGAAATGATGTCTTCCTTGTGAAGTTTTTAGGCTTTCTCTTGGGACAGGCATTCAAACATGAGCTTCCTTTAGCAAATTGAGTTTGGTCTTTTTTTTTTTTTTTTTTTTAAGTATTAGATGCTAGAGAGTTTTTAGGGTTACTCTGATTCCCTCCTCCCCCTGCACTGCTATTTAGTTCTGTTTGGCCTTTCAGACACAGTACAAAAGGTCTCATTTGTACAGCACCATAAAGTCCATTTTGGGTGGTTTGTGTTACATTTTAACAGCCTCACCTCCAGGCCTGAGAACTTTTGTACCAGGGAAATGACCGGGCAGCAAGCCTTCGCTTCATGCGGAAACGCTGCCGCATTAGTCCCGATCATCAGGTTCTGAAGAAGCTAAAGAGTAATTATTTTCTAGACTTCGCACTTTAATGGACGTCACTTTTTACATTTTTTATTTGCATCACTGACCAGGGACCCTGCCTGGCACTTTGTAATTCTTGGGACTTGGCACTAAGTTTGCAGTGAGTGTGTAGCATCTGCCAGACTCTGGATGGCTTCTTCTGTTCCTATTAGTTATAATCTGCATGCCTATCTACACAGTAGCAGTTCTTTTTTTTTTTTTTTTTTTTTTTTTGTTTTTTTGAGGCAGGGTTTCTCTGTGTAGGTTTGCGCCTTTCTTTCCTGGAACTCACTTGGTAGCCCAGGCTGGCCTTGATAGTAGCAGTTCTTTCTGTATAATTTTAATAAGTAAATGGCCCCAGAGGTTGAGCAACTTGCCTAGGTCAGACAGCTCGATAAACTGACATTCAAACCCGGGATTCTTTAGCTGGATTCAAACTCATTATGTCGTGTACTGTTCTGGCCCTGGGGGGATCTAGGAGAATGTGTTTGTTCGCCTCAAGTTCTTGAGCATTTTTTTTTTTTTTTAAATCACTTGCTATATAGCCTGGGCCAGTTTGAAGTTGTCTGTAGCCCATCTTCCTGCCTCAGCCTCTTTAACATGCTGGAACCACGGGTGCGCACCACCTTGTCCGGTCATTTCACACATTCCAGAAGACGGGCAGTCTCCAAGATCAACGCAGTCCTGAGGATCTTTGGTTCCGTGCTGGCTCCCTGAGCACTGACAATGAGCTAAAGAGGTCAAAGAGGGGAAGAGGGTTAAGGGCTGCTTAAAGCTTTTTGTTGCTGCTAGTTTTGAAAATGTATTAAGTACATTTATGTGGGGTGGTTGTGTACTCAAGGTCACAGGACAATTTATAGGAGTCAGTTCTGCTGTGGGGACTGTTGTCGAGCACTGATAGGTCATCAGGCTTGGCAACAAGTGCCTTTTCTGTCTTGAGTCATCATGCTGACCACCGCCCTTTTGACGCGCTGTCTGACCGTGTAGCCCCAGGTAAGCTTTCTAATCATGATTTATCCTTCGGCCTCGGCTTCCCACTGAGTGCTGGAATTACTGGCTTTGCCACCGTGCCCAACTTGTAAGTTCTTCTCCCACCCTTATGCTCTAACTGTACCGACGGATGAATTATACTATAAACTTTTTGGGTTTTCCAGACAGGGTTTCCCTGTGTAGCTTTGTGCCTTTCCTGGATCTCGCTCTGTAGACCAGGCTGGCCTGGAACTCACAGAGATCCGCTCTCTGCCTCCCGAGTGCTGGGATTAAAAGACGTGCGCCACCATGCCTGGCTATATACTATAAACTTATAACTGAGCTATACCCCCTTGTACCTTTTGTAATTGGGGAAGTAACCCCGTTCTCAAGGGAGATCAGGTAGCCTCAGGAGCGAACACCTTTAAAAGCTTCACCTTTTAGTACTATCACCGCGGTTACCCGAAATCTTTAGGTGTAGGGGACACATTTGACAGGAGCATCGCAGGTAACAGAAAATCCTAGGAACTTAGCTCTCCACACATGTGTCGTGGGTGCAAAAGACACTTTAAGTTGGGAGGGCAGGGTGTCACCATCCTCCAAATGCTAGCACTCAGGAAGCTGAGGCAGGAGGATTGCGAATTCCAGGCCAGTCTGGGCTGTTGTCACAGGAAACAAGTTGGGTAGGCTAGAGAGGTTTGTGGGGTTTGGGTTTTGAAGCTCTGCCCTCAAAACATTTTTTAACAACACATCTATGAAGAGGAAGCACCACCCCCAATCCCAAAAAGGGCCGAAAAGGTCTAAAATAGAAACCATCTGTGGTGGTAAGGAGGTAGAAACGAGCCTTCATTGTAACAGTGTGAGGTTTGGAATACTGCCGGAGCCCAGTGTTCTTCAGTAGGCATTTGACAAGCAGTTTCTGTGCCAATGGGGAGGCATGGGGAGGCATGCGAGCAAAGCTTGTTCTCTGACCTTGAGGCACTTATGGCTCAGGGTTCAAGTCGTAGGTCTCATGATGTTCCAGTGAGGTGTCCGTGTGTGGGTGGAGCATTGAAGTCAGAGCCCGGGTGGGTGGGGGACAGGGCTCAGATGTAACTTTCCCCTGGAGCGCCTTTCATTTTCTGAATCTGTTTGCAACCTTGGCTTTGAAGCTCTTCCACACTGTTCCCACGGCAGGTGGCTCTTTTCTGGACTTCTTCATACCATCTGTACCTTAAGTTGGGCGTTCATTTTCTCCTCAGTGACAGGTTCCCTTTGGTTGTAAATGACTTCAACCATAGCTAGTCTCTCACCATTTAAATAGTAAGTTTAACGGGAGTTGAGTTCAGAGGCTTTGGACATAAGCTCAACAAACAGGGTAAAGTGTGACATTTCTTACGTTTTATGTCCTGTGTAAGTATATCAAGAAGGTTGCATACCACTTTGGTCACTGGAAGGCCACTTGATGCAAGGTGGGCAAGCTCTCTACACAGAGCTACAGTGAGATCAGACTGAAGTCAGGTCTCTGAGGAGATGTTTGAACTGAGCTCCAGGTGGAGGTGCGGTCTGGTGTTCTGGGTAGTGTGGAAAAGGGAGAAGAACCTAGTCCATTCTGTTCATGATATGGTTGGAGAACAGTGGACTTAGGGTTTTCTGAGTGGTCAGATTCATTATTAGAGAAATGCTTTTCTGTTGCTGTTAATATATAAACCAGCTTTACTGAGATAAAATTTGCATGAAGTAAAATTGGCCTTTAAAAATGTTCCAATGGGCTCAGTGGGTAAAAAAGTGCTTGCCACTCAAGCTTGATGACTTGAGTTCAATTCCTGGGACCCAGGAAGCCAGGTAAAAAGCTGTGTGTGGTGGCATGCATCTCTAGTTCCAGCACTCCTATAGACAGGTGGGGAACTCACCTAGGAGCTTGTGGGACTATAACACATGCACAGGAAACAAGAGAGACCCTGCCTCAAAACAGGATGGAAGCGGAAAACCGACCTCTGACATCCACACATAAGCCAAGACACTTTCAAGGCCACATGTTCCAGGTACCCACCACCACTGACCAACAAAAATAACTACAAATCAAGCTATGCCACGTGGTGGCATAGGCTACAATCCAGCCTCTTCAGAGGCTGAGGCAGAAGGATTGTGAGTTCAAGGCCAGCCTGGGGTACAGGGGGAGTTCTCAGCTGATGTAATTTAGTAAGACTCAGAATAAATCGAAGGGTGGGGACGTGGCTCAGTTAATAGGCTTGCTTAGCATGTCTGAGGCCCCCTCTGTTAGCTCTCCACCAAACAATCCACACAGAGCAGCTGAGCACCACATCCTACCTACGTCCCTGATCTCAGCATTTGGAAGGAAGCAAGAGGAGATTGTGAGTTCAAGGCCAACGTGACTATATGAGACCTGTTCTTGAAACAACAACAAAAAAACCAAACCAAACCAACAACAAAAATCCAGAAGAAAATCACTCCCAAAGAAATAGTATTCCGTGTGTTTACAGAGGTGGTAAAGCCACTATCATCACCTAATCATATAACGTTTTCCTTATCTGGGAGAGACCCTGTGCCGTTATCAGGTAGCCTGCACCGTCTGTCTCCTGCCTTCTAGTCTCTGTCAGTCTTTACTGCTTGTGGGCTCTGGCCTCAGACCTTCTGCCTTTGCCTCCTGAATGCTGGGATCCACTCCACAGTGCCAGCATGTGAGTTTGGTCTGACTTTGAGTTTGAACTCCTAGTGGTTGGTGTAAAGGTCCCAGTTTGTGGAGCTTCTGTTCCTGTTCAGATGACAGTCTGTCTGTCTTCACTGGAAACCGTCAGGTCAGATCTCTCCTCTGGGTGAAAATGGGCTTGTTGGTCTTTTTATTCGGTTCTTATTTTGGATATTTATCTTCTTAAAGACAGTAGCTGGTGCTTAGTTAGAATAGCAGTAGATGGAACCTGTGATATAGTTCCCGGTTTTTCCTTCAGTGGTAACTGGATACATCGCAGGACATGCTTTCTTTTTTCCAAAAGAAAGGTTGGTTTTTGACTTGCACCAACTCCAGTCCCTCCGTTTTAGGGAAATGAAGTTTGCAGCTTGGAGGAAGTACAAAATCCCTTTTCCAGTTTTTTTTTTTTTTTTTTTTTTTGGGTTTTCCAGAGTTCTTAGGACTAAACGCCATGCATGCCAATGAACCTGGTAAGTTTTAATTATTCAGTTTCTAAAATGTCTTAGAATTGAAAGGGATTTTGGGTCATTGTGCCCAATTGGCCATTTTATGCCTGTTCCCTACTGTGGCAGCTGACAGCTCATCCCCCCAGGCACTGAGAGTGGGCTCTTCCAATGCTGCATAAGTCTAATTGTTGGGAGATTTTTTTCCCCCTCATACAGAGATGAAAGCTAAGTCCTTGAAATGATCATCAGGAAGCTGCCATCCATTTGTCTAGCTTCTGTCTTCAGTGTCACATAAATTACATCCACTGGCTCCTCAGATAATTGAATAGTTTCAAGGCACCTCTGAGAAAAATAGCCCTACTTTCCAGCACTGTTTTTCCTGTGGTTATGTATCTGGGCTGACATAGCTTGCTTGCTTGCTCCCTCCCTTCCATTTGTCCATCCCCCTATCCATTTGTTCTTCCTTCCTGTGTGTGTATATGTGTGTATGTGTACACACATGTATGTGGGTGCCGGTCTGTGTTCTGTACAGTCAGTAGAAAAGCTGTACTTTTGATTTTGAATGAGTGAATTCGTTAAGAATGTAGCAAAAGCAAAGGAATAACTAATAAGTAACAAAGAAGTAGCGGACAGATAACGAGACATCAGGTCAGGAGCTCAAACTCAGTATCCAGTGGCGACACCTGGTGTAGCCCGATTGAGCAAACAGAGCTAACACCATCAAATCAGAGACTCACAGACCTCCAGCCGAGATCGACCCGGGAAGCCAAGAAAGTCAGTTGGAGTCAGTTCCCTGCTGAGCTTTCTCTCCCTGGCTGAGCTTCCCAGGGCTGAACTGCTGACTTCGCTTTCCCACGGTAACCACTTTATCATGGAATAGACAGCAGAAACATCTGGTGGAAATGGTTCACCTTCTGGCTGTTCTCACATATGTGATGTTTTTACCTGTGGGCCGCTGTGGTGTTCTTGTCCCTTCCTGTTAGTGTTAGGGGAACCGATCTATCCCCAGAAAAGGAGCCTTGGATTTGAAAGGGGCACGGAGTGGAGGGGAGGGCAGCTTGCTTCTCTTCCAGAACCAGAGTGAGCCCAAACAGCACAGGACAGTTTCCAACGTAGCTGTAGTATACCTGTGTATGTGTACATGTGCATGTGTGTGTGTGCTCTCCAGAGGTCATGTATGTGTACATGTGCACGTGTGTGTGCTTTCCAGAGGTCGTGTATGTGTACGTGTGCATGTGTGTGCTCTCCAGAGGTCAAATTTGGGTGTTGTTCCTCAAGAGCTATTCAGCTGTTTTTTGTTTGTCTTTAAGACGGGGTCTCACTGGGATCTGGGGCTCACCAATTGGCTAGGCTGCCTGGCCAGGGTGCCTCAGGAATCCAGCTGTCTCTGCCTCTAGTGCTGTGATTGCAAGCATGTGTCATCATGCCAAGCTTTTTTTAAATGTGTGTAGTGGGATTGAGTCGAAGGCCTCATGCTTGTGGCGACTGATTAAGCTATTATTATCTACCTAGCTCTTAGAGATTCTTTTTCCTTTTGATTTTTCTTTTTTTCTTTTTTCTTTTTTTTTTTTTTTTTTTGGTTTTTCGAGACAGGGTTTCTCTGTGTAGCTTTGCGCCTTTCCTGGAACTCACTTGGTAGCCCAGGCTGGCCTTGAACTCACAGAGATCCACCTGCCTCTGCCTCCCGAGTGCTGGGATTAAAGGCTTGTGTCACCACTGCCCGGCAAGCTAACCATTTTATGATGTAGAGCTCTCAGTGGCACCCACCCCAGCTCTGTGACCTTAGGTAGCCAACCTTTGAGTGTTCGCACAGCTAGAGCGATGGCAGAGCTACCTTGGAGGTTTTCTTGTGTTGACAAGGCTAGGACCAGAGTGAGGCAAGTCAGGCACTGTTGGTGGAAATGTGATAGATACCGAGACATTTAATAGTTTTGCATCATAAAAAAAATCCCAAAACTTAAGATTTTTATTTTTGAGCTTCCATGTGGGTGTTAGGAATTGAATTTTGATCCTCAAGAGTACTGCGATGCCATCTTCCCAGTCGCATATTTTTCTTTTTAATATTTGATTTTTAATTTATGTTTGTGTGGGTGCTTGCGCTCACATGCATATATGTCCATCTGTGTGTGCACATATATGTGCATGTGTATATACGTGTGTGGGTACCTGCAGAAGTTAGAAGAAAGGGTATTGGATCCTATGTCTCTGGAGGGAGAGGCAGTTGTGAACTGCCTGATGTGGATCCTGAGATCTGATCTTTGTAAGAATAGCAAAGAATCTTAACTACTGAGCTATCTCTCTGGCCCCAGTAAAGTTTTAAAAAATGATTTGTTATTTTTTAAAAATTATGTATATATGTATGTATGTATATGTCTGTGCAGGTTCCCAAGAAGGCCAGAAGAGGGCAGCAGGTCCTTTGGATCCAGTGTTAAGAGGCAGTTGTGATCTGCCTGACTTGAGCTGGGAACTGAACTTGAGTTCTCTATAAGAACAGTACTTGTTCTTAACTGCTGAGCCATCTCTTCAGCACCTATAAAACAGTCTTTGTTGTTGTTTGTTTGTTTTATAGCCAGTGTGGTGGCTCATGCCTGTAATCCTAACACCCGGGAAGCTGAAGCAGGAGGATTGCTGTGAGTTAGAGTCCAACCTATAGAATAAATTTCAGCCTATACAATAAATTATATAATAACTTATTATTATATAATTCCAGCCTAGATAATAAATTCCAGGACAGCTTGGACTACAGAGTAAGACCTTGTCTAAAAAAGAAAACAAAACAAAACAAAAAACCCTTCAATGACATAATTCTGCTCATTATGAGCAGAATGCCAAGAGTTTTTTTTACTTTTTAAGAGAGAAGTCTTTTTGCCACACCCAGGCTGGGGCACATGGAGGTAGGAGGCTCTTCAGATACAGAGACACCATTGGTACCTAGCATGGACACAGGTCAGTACAGTACACAATTCCTTTGAGCTTGAGGGCTCAAGAAATCCTTCATGGCAGCCCATGGGGCAGGTAGCCGGTTCTGTTGGGTGCATACATTGTACCCAGCTCAAAACACCAGTTTAAGATCGGGAGGTCCCAGCACCTGAGGGGCTAAGTCAAGAGGGAAATGGGAGTTTCAGGACAGCCTGGGTTAGGGAGCATATATGAGCCATGGCTCGTGTATGGAGGTCAGAAAACAACTTTTGGGATTTTTCTCCTTCTTCCATGTGGTACCTGGGGGCAAGGACCTTCACCCTCCAAATCATCTCAAAGGCTCTAGAAGTTAAAATACTTTTAAGTAAAGACTAGACCCAAGAAACTTGAGAGTTGAGTTGAAGAAGGACAAGGTTAAGTCCTGTTTTGAGTTAGAATTTTTGTAGCTTTTTATTTTAGTTTTTGGTATTTCTTTTCCTATTGAAAAATATTTCAATAAATGGGCCTGCTGAGTGTGCATCTGGCATCTGTCGTGGGCCCAGTTATTACGGAGGCTCAGGATTGCTGGGAGTTTGAAATAAACCTGAACTCAAGGTCTGTCTGGGTTGTAGAGTGTATCTGTCACACAGACCTCAGTGGAAAATTGTAGTATATCCCATCATTACCATCTGTCTGGCTAGTAGGGGCTAAGGCAGGAGGCTGTGAATCTTCGTCTTACACTAGAGGTGTTTTGAATGTCGTGTTGCAGCCCTGACTATCCTGGCTGATGTGCAGAGGAGCCTTGCCAAGCCCAGCCTGCTGCCTGAAACTGCTCTCCCTTCTATGCTGTGACTCTGAAAGGCAGTCACAGATGGTGGCTGAGCTCGAGCTGGAGCTGCTGGCGGCTGCAGGATGTTCTCGGGACAGAAGCCAGGAACGCTCTGGAGCTTGGCAAGCTTGTTTCTGGACCTTCCGAGAATATTTTTGTAGTTCTGGTTCTGCTGCTGTTAGCTTCCTTCTTACTGTTTTGGAGGTCGTCTCTGTAGCTCAGTTTGGCCCGGAACTCAACTGTCACCATGGCTGGCACTTCTGGTTATCTCTTCCATCTGTCTAGTGATGAGTGGCCACTGAAGGGAGGCCGAAAGAAGGTGTGGAATCAGCTCCTCAACGCTCTGCTATGCAAGGCCCACGTGTTAGGCCGTGCAGACCAGTGGTCTGTTTAGGACTCCATCATGGCTGCTCCCTCTGAGGACCCAGTCTCTGCTATAGTGGTCTCATTGTGACCACTATCTCCTCCTCTTTGAGACAAGATCTTGCTGTGTAGACCAGGCTGGGCTAGAACCCATTTGTCTTCTGGTTCAGCCTCCCCAAGTTGCTAGGATTGTAGATGTGTGCTACTACACCCAACTCTATACTTTTCTTTCTTTTTTTTTTTTTTTTTGGTTTTTCGAGACAGGGTTTCTCTGTGTAGCTTTGCGCCTTTCCTGGAACTCACTCTGTAGCCCAGGCTGGCCTCGAACTCACAGAGATCTGCCTGGCTCTGCTTCCCAAGTGCTGGGACTAAAGGCGTGCGCCACCACCGCCCGGCGCAACTCTATACTTTTCACAGTACAGATTTATTTTATTGATGTCTCCACAACGTAAGTGTAGTTGCTGCTCTTAGAAGATCATACAAATGACAAAGGGAAAAATAGACTAAACCTCACCAAAGTGGGCATAAAAATGGTATCGTCATTTATTTTATGCGTACGGGTGTTTTGCTTGCATGTATGTTTGCAGCATGTGTGCCATGGTGCCCTAGGGATAAGAAGACGGCATTGAATCCCCCAGAACTGACTGGAGTTACAGATACTTGTTAGCTTCTAGCTGGATGCTGGGAATTGAACCCAAATTCTCCGGAAAGCAGACAGCACCCTTAACCATTGAGCCGTATCTTTAGCCTCTTAAGATGAAAAAATTTAAACTTGTGCACATTGGCACATGTATGTGCACACTGCGGCGCACGTGTGGAGATCAGAGGACGGCTGTGGGACTTGTTTGACATTTTAAACTGCAGTGCAGTGGAGCCTATTTATACCCATGAGGTGCAGTGGCTCTAGAACAACTGATTTTATTGGCGGCTTTATCAGTCGCTGCCTTGGCTGGTGAGGCGCGTGCACTGCCTGGGCTGTAGTCATCTCCAGAGGCTCTTAGGTGTCCTGGTTTATAATAAGAGGGGAAGTCACAGTAGTGACGATATCACTGTCTTCAAGCACCCTTTGGAGAGCAGCCCGGGCAGTTCTGAATTATGTACCTGTGTTGTCTCCTCCTTTCTTCGGCAGTGGAATAAGTGTGAACACTCTGAAGTATCTCCAAAGTTAGTCTCCCTGGTAGAGCATGCGGCTTCAGGTATGTGCTCTTTTTGAAAGAGCAATGCGGATCCGGAGACCAGAGACTTGTTTAGAGTAAGCTCATGGCTTGAAGTCAAGGGGCTGGTACCCCACAGGCCTTCTATTAGCAAGGGAAGTACTTTGGGATATCTAGGAGTCTTTTGGAATAGACATAACTACGGGAATGGATGGTCCCTCAGAGAGCAGGCTGGCAGTCAACTGTTACTTTTTTTTGTTTAATTTTATTTTATGCATATGAGTGTTTCATCTGCATGTATGTCTGTCGTGTGGTAGCACTTGCATGCCTGGTGCCAGAAGAGGGCGTTGGGTCCTTTGGAACTGGAGTTTAGGTGTTTGTGAGCCACTGTATGGGTGCTGGAATCAAACCTGTATCCTCTGCAAGAACACCTAGTGCTCTTAACCACAGGGCAGTCTCTCCAGCACCTGGCTTACTGGGTCTTACTGGGCGTGTTCCCAGTCCATCTTTAGATTAGTCAGTGAGGTGAGATTGACAGTTTCAAGATGAAATCCAGTGCTTTTTCCCCTCCTCCCTTTGCTTCCGGGCCAGTTTAGTCTGAGATTTCAAGAGATTATTAAATCACAGTACAAATCTTCCTGGTCACACATTCTGACGAGGCATAATAGGAAGTGATATGAAGGGAAGAGATGTGAGTGGTGACCCAGCCTGGCCCTAACAGAGCATTGACTATTCTCTGGTCCTCCAGCATTGTCTGCTAACACTGAAAAGATGCAAGTCAGGCTGACTCAGTGGTTAAGAGCACAGATTATTCCACAGGACCTGAGTTCAATTCCCTGTAACCACACTGAGTGGATCACACCTGCCTATATCCTATTACCAGCTTTGGGGGATCTAGCACCACGCGTCCATGGGCACCTGACACTCACATGTACACCCCCTCCCCACCCCCACTCACATAATTAAAAAATAATGGAAATAAACTTTAAAATACATGGTGGTACATGCCTGTAATATCAGCTGTTTGGGTGGCTGAGGCAGGAGGATGACAAGTTAAAGGCCTGACATGGCTGCTAAGCTAGTTCAAGGACAAGGCCGACCTAGTCAGCTTCGTGAAGGGTTGGGGATGTAGCTTGTGGAAGAATTCTTTAGCATGAAGTCTAAAGAAAAGACAGGACTTATATCCATCCCCTATGACTCAGGCCCATCCCTTATAAGGTAGCTTTAGTCCTGTGGATTGAGATCCCTGGGGATCAAATGACCCTTTCACAGGGGTCGCCTAAAACCATTGGAAAATACAGATGTTTACAATTTATAACACAGTAGCAAAATTACAGTCATGAAGTAGCAACAAAAATAATTTTATGGTTGGGGGTCACCACAAGATGGGGAACTGTATTAAAGGGCTGCAGCATTAGGAAGGTTGAGGACCACTGCTTTACTGTGCCCCACCCCCCCTTTTTTTTTCCTTCAGGTTTCCTTGTTACCTGGGCATTTACTTCTATTTTCCAGTCTTTCTTTCTTTCCTGCGTGGCTTCATCCTATGTTGAACCCTGTTCTTGTAACTTCCTTCCCTCAAAGCACCTTGATAATGAAATGCTTGTATCGAAGGTTTAGGTCAATGGGGGTTTGAGCCTGTTAGCAGCAACATTCTGGCATGGTCTGTTAGACACCATTGCTAGCACACACGGTAGGCATGCCCTGCCCTGCCCTGCCCTGCCCTGCCCCAGAGGTTTGCGCATGGCTGTCTTGCCCTGTCCTGCTGGAGGCGCTGCTCTTTGCCCATCTCACTTCCAGGCTTCTGGTATCTGCTGGTTTCTTACCCAGAGCCCTTTCCCCTCTCCCAGGCTCCCCGAGTAAACCCTGCCTCTGTCTGCTGCTTCAGACACCAATCTGATTGTGTTCCTTGAACAGCTAGACTAGAGGAAGCAGAAGGAGGTGGGAGCCTTGACACTTGCATTTTAAAAACTGCATTAAAATTTTAGATAGAGCTATCCACCCCATAAGGGTCTCTAAGAAAGAAAGGACCCTTATAAATATTGAGTTTCTTTTTTGTTGTCATTTGTTTTCATATTTATTTATTGTGTGTGGACTTGGGGGCCCAGTTCTCTACTTCTACCCCGCAGGTCCCAGAGATCTAACTAAGGTTGTCAGTCTTGGTGGCAAACACCTTTACCTTCAGATACATTTGCTAGCTTCAAGGTTTACCTTTCTCTTTGCCTGGGGTAGATTTTGCATTGTTAGTTTATATTTATCATCATCATCATCCTTGCATTGTTAGTTTATATTTACCACCACCACCACCACCACCACCACCACCACCACCACCACCACCAC
>CABHPR010125163.1:0-21731 GCA_902168415.1 Peromyscus melanophrys
GAGGAGCATGCTTCTGACATGGCACTTTGTGGGACACACTCAACGCCCAACCCAGACTATGCGGCAAATGTGTGGGACAACCAACCAGTCATACCCTGGAATCTGGTGGGCCATGACTAAGGAAATTGCCAAACATTCCAGAATGTACTAGATGGACCGGACCAAGAAACTAGAGGAAAGAAATATGGCTGAAATGTTGTCTTGTCCTTTGGAAGCTTGCTGCCTATGGATGGAAATGTCTTCCATGTGGCCACACAGAAGAGGGAGCCATGGTGCCTAACGGAAGCTCTTACCAAGCCCTGCTTTTGGTCTGAAATGGAATCGTGTCCTTGGAAAGTCTCATGCAGGTTCTTAGGTCTCCTTGTGGCACTGGGTCACACACACTTCCAGAATAATCACTAGCCAAAGGGAAAGAGGCCAACTGTGACTCGTTTTAAGGTTTTTTTTTTTTAACATGCTCACTCACATACCTGCAAAATCAACCGTTACTACTATTTTTTACAGAAGGAAATGGAATGACTACTTATGATTCAGCCAACATCGTCTGTCACACTGTGTCTTGGGATTGGGTCCTCCCGGCTCTCATCTCTTTATTGCAGCCTACAGGATATGCCCTGTTCTTTGTAGTCACAGAAACAACCTTTTTTTTTCTTCACTTTTTATGAATAAGCGAAGCCTGAGTTTCCTTTAATAATGTCACGGTAGAGTTTGGTGTATTGTGTTAAGAACAGAGTGATCAAGGGTTGAGTTGGTTCCACCTCAGGCTGTGAACAATTCATCGTGACTGCTAAGGACTGATTCATCCCCTGACCAAAAGGCTTTACCAAAGAACATCAGCCACATCTGCATTACTGTGAAAAGACACACACACACGAACACATACATACACACACACACACACACACACACACACACACACGTATACACACAGACACATACATACAGACACATGCACACACACAGACACATATACAAACACACACAGATACACACATGCACACACACAGACACACAGACACAGGCACACAGAAACACACACACAGACACACATGCACACAGACACATATTCACACACAGACACAGACTGTAGGTGGACTTTTCTGTCTAGTCAACCAGCTCCCAAATAACCACATGGAGACTGCTTATTAATTACCAAAGCTCGGCCAATAACTTAGACTTGTTTCTAACTAGCTCTTATAACTTTAATTAGCCCATTTATATTAATTTACTTTCTGCCTCGTGGCTTTATTACCTCTATCCCATTTTGTGTGTTCACCTCTTTCTGAGTCTGGCTGGCTTCTCCCTGTGTCTCCCTGTGACTCTGCCCTTCATCCCCTCACTCTCTTCCTGTCTCCAAGTCCCGCCTAACCTCTTCCTGCCCAGCTACTGGCCACTTAGCTATTTATTAAACCAGTGACAGCAACACATATTCATGTGTACAAAAGGATTATTGCACAACAACAACAACAACAACAACAACACACACACACACACACACACACACACACACACACACACACACACACACACTGTAGAGACCCGCAGAGGTTTCCTAGTGAGAACTTACTCAGGGTCCAAGAATCTGAGCTTGTTTTACCCAGCAGGGCTGTATAATGGATGATTTGACCATGGGCGTGGTTACCAGGTGTTTGGCAGGGTCTACATTTGGCTGTGCGGTGTGCTTTGATCTAGCAAGGGGGAGGTCTTTTGCCTCGGCCCTTTGCATTGTTATAAAGCAAGCCCTTTTGCATAAACAGAAAAGGCTGTTGGGTATTGACCCAGATTCTCCTGAAGCTCTCCTGTGTTTCTGTCTTTCTCCTCTTCACTGTCTTTCTATCTAATATTTTCTTATCCCTCTCTCCTCCTCATAATAACCCTTGAAAAGGTGGGAGCTGGCCTCCTACAACACACAGATACACATGCACACACACAGAGACATTAAATTTTATATTAGTCCATTTCTCTGTTGCTATAACAAAATACCCAAGGCTAGGAACTTTATTTTAAAAGGTTTATTTCACTCATGCTCTGAGTTTGAGAACATAGACACCAGATTCTGCTCAGCTCTGCTGAGGGCCTTCCGGCTCCATTGTAACAGAGCATTATGGTGGAAATTCATGTAAGAGGAAGAGGTCACGTGGTAAGACAAGAAGCTGAGGAGATTCAGGGTCCAGACTTGCTCTCTTTTCTTGTAACGTACTTTCAAGGGAAGAAACTGGGGTCCACCAAGACCTGCATCAACAATGTCACGGTAGAGTTTAGTGTGTTGTGTTAAGAGCAGAATGATCAAGGGTTGAGTTGGTCCCATCTCATGCTGGAACCCAAGGTTGACACATCCTTTTGTCACCTCCTGGAGTGACCTAACCTTGGGCTGGACTCCAACACTTGGAGACTCCACCACCAGACAAGGAGCACGCTTCTGACACGTGAAACTTTGTGGGACACACTCAACACCCAACCCAGACCATGCTGCAGATGTAAGAGACAAGCAGCCATGACACTCGTATTAGGAGAACCATCTAGTGACAGCCACTGTCTGGTCGGTTGTGTGTTCGGTTGTTCTGCTCAGAGCTGCTACAAGTGCAGCCATATGCACTCACAGCCACCATTTATTGTACAGTTACCATTAACCCTCACTACAGTCATAAGAGGATTTGTGAATTCGGATGATCTCGTGAGGAAAGAGAGAGGGGTGTGTGTGTGTGTGTGTGTGTGTGGGTGTGTGTGTGTGTGTGTGTGTGTGTGTGTGTTGGGGGGGTCATTCTCAAAGGCACCTGGCCAGTATGGACAGAGCCAGGATGCCCACAGGCTGTCTAGTGCTCTGCCTGCACATCAAGCCATCACTCCAGATGTGGAATGGCTTCTGAAGATATGGGAAAACCCTCTGTTTTTTCTGGTTCAGGAAAACCATGGGCACAGAAGAAGATGGAGGTTGTTAGGTCTGCATCGGCGAGTGGAGGACCAGTGTTCTCATTCATCTTCTGCTGTGTCCACATGATACACAAGAATTACTGGACTGCTTTGGACCCACCCTCTTTTCCTACTCCCATTGCCTGATGAGTCTTCTCTTTTGTTCTCTCCCCATAGACAGCTGACCCTGAGTTCCCAGCCTTGGTGGCAGAGCATTCATCAGCATAGGTCCGCCTTTACAGGTGGTCCCTGATCCGCTGTCTTCCACCTTACCCTACCTGTGCGCGTTCTCACTTCCTTCAAAGGCAGAGCAAAAGAGGTCCGCCTGGACCCTCTATTGGCTTCTAGACATTTTAAACGACATCCTTTTGTTGTATGTCTCACATGAGAGCTAACTGTGGCTTACTGTCTTCCTTTCCAGATTATGAGTCACCACAGTGGAGCATCCTGGGCTGCTGCTGTGGCTGGTTGAGTAGGCTGAGTGAGAATCCTATCAAAGGCAGCATGATGGACTTCGAAGGAGAGAGAGGCATAACCTTCACTTCTGGAGGGCAAAGAGGGCTCATAAGTCTTGTATGTTTCCAGATGGGTGGGCAAGCTTCACACTACATGATCTGGTCTGCTCTAGCCTGCATGCTAGGAATTGCAAGGCAGATAAACGCAGATAAAAGTAAAGTTGTGATTTAAGATCCTCCTTGGTCTAGGGTTCTAGGGAACAGTGCTTGACCTTGTTCACAGCTGCAAATAGGAGGTAGGGAACTTCCGTCTGAGCTGTAAGTCCTAGAACATTAGTATTCTCATATTCTCTCTTTCTCCTCCTCCCTCCATCCCTCCCTCTGTGTGTGTGTGTGTGTGTGTGTGTGTGTGTGTGTGTGAGAGAGAGAGAGAGAGAGAGAGAGAGAGAGAGAGAGAGAGAGAATATATGTGTCTTCACATGTGCATGAGTTCAGGGTGTGTGTGTGTGTGTGTGTGTGTGTGTGTGTGTGTGTGTTAAAGAACAGCCTTCAGGTAAGGCATCCTTCTCAATTTTCCACCGTGTTTGAGAAAGGATCTCTTCAAGCTGCTGTATAAAGCAAGCTGGCTGGCTCCAGAGCTTCCAGAGTCACCCATTGTTATCCTGTGGGCCCATAGGGATCACTCTCTGTGATGCAACTAGATTTACAAGGGATCTGGGGACCTGGGATCTGAACTCAGGCATCGGGCTTGCATGGCAACCGCTTTACCCACTGAATCATCTTTCCAGCCACTCACGGTGCATTTTCTTATCAGCTGTCTGGGGATGGACTGCATGGGCATCTCATCTGGTTTCTGAGAGACAGAGAAAGGCAGCTACAGGGTCCATAACCTGAAACAAAGTGTCCTTTTTGTTTTTCTTTCTGGAGGAAAAGACCATAAGGAGTTGGGGGTTGTATGCAGGGGTGGGGGAATGCGGGAGCTTCCTGATAGCCAGATCAGGACAAACAAGGCTGTGTTGATGGTGACATCTGTGGTGGTGGTGACATCTTCTCTTCCTTGATCTCCTTGCACCAGAAGGTGTGTGACTTAAACTGAGGTACCACTGCTGTGAGGGCTCTCTCTGCCCCCCGAGTTCCATCTAGTCTTTACATATTATTCTCAAATAAAACCCTTTGCTTGTTGACTCATCTCTTCATATATAATATTGACAATGAGAGAGCAAGGTCTTCACAGCCTGCTTCTGTGAGATGTTATCTTGACACTCACTTTATACATGAGCTCACTTGGTCACCAGCCTCTTCTGTGTCCCAAAGGATAAGCTCACCCTGAATGGCACTCATTCTTTGCCCTACACGAAGGCTTCACAGGCTGGCCTTTCTCTCTGGAATCTCCACTCTTCTCCTCACATGGACTCGAGAAGGTTGTGTGCATGCACAGATTTCATTTGGAGGAAAGGTGCTGTTGAAACCCAAGGCATCCCACAATTCAGGGGGCTATTTGCGAGTCTGGGGATTGACAGGATGGCTATGTGGTATTTGCGCTTGTGTTTTCAGGATCACGTAAAAATTGGTATGGAACTCATTCCCATGGAAGGGAAGATCTGTAGAGGCCAAAGGGGGCTTTGATTTTTCTGGTTTGGGGTTCTCTGATGTGGCTTGGGGGTGGGTTTTGAGAGAGGAAATTCCCACTTCATTTCTGTAGGATCATTGTGAGAGTAAAGTCACGTGTGCAGGACTGTGGCTCTACATGTGGGCTTGCTTTCCCACCACGGAAAGCCAAAGACATAGAGGAAGTCTTGAAAGAACCTGGGGGGAGGGGGAGTGGCGTCTCACCTGTAAAGGAAGAGGGATCAGGATTACATCTTCAGAAACCAAATGGTTTTAATCCATCCCCCAAATAGGAGACATTAACCCTCAAATTTACATAGTGATAGAATTTTGGAGGTGAGTGGGTTGATCTACTCATGGGCTATGGACTTAGTGGGATTATGGGATTGCTATAAAAGTGAGAACTCTGACAATCTTGGGTTTTTGTTTTGTTTTTTCATATGATGGCTTTGAACTTCCAGCCTCTAAAAACCTAAGCTTAGGAAACCTCTATTAGGATTTGATGTGAACTGTCTCCCCCAGGTTCATGTGTTTGCACATCTGTTCCCCAGGTGGTGATGCTGTTTGGAGAGGCTGTGGAACCTTGCTGGAGGAGGTGTGCTGTTGGGGCATGATCCTTCTGGGGTAGAGCCTATGTTTTCTCCTTCATGGTTGACCTCTAAGATGTGAACAAGCTGTGTGTCAAGTTCCTGATGCCATGGACAGGAGTCACTGCTACTGTCTTGCTTTCTCTGCCATGAATTATGAGCCACAATGAATCCTTTCTACTTTAAGTTACTTCTTGTCTTATATTTAGCTACAGAGAGGAGAAAAGTAACTCATTCCTCTGTTCTCTACAACTTACCCAGTCTGTGGTACTCTGTGATAGCAACAGGAAGATATAGAGTGAGCAGGAAGAGAGGGCAGTGAAATATTGAACCTAGAATTCTCTACACAATAAATTCTTCAAAAGTGAAGGAGAAGGCAAGACTTTCTCAGATAAAACGAAAATAGAAGGAATTCGTCACCAGGAGACCTGCCTTGCAGAAATTGTTAAAAGAATATCTTCCACATGAAGGAAAATGATGTGCGTCAGAAGCTCAGACCTGTGACCCTGAGAGCAACCTTAGGTGGAAGTGACAGGTGGTTTGCAAGAACACATTCATCTCCAGCAAAGTCCAGAGCTGCTGGAGCAAGAAGCTGGAGGGAAACAGACAAGCCAAGACAAGGAGGGAAACAATGCTGAAACAGTTGAGCACATGGATGACATTAGCTGGGAATGGCTTACACCGTGTAAGGACCATGTTTATGTGTGAGCACTATAGAGGTCACTTGGATGGTGGAGACTTGGAAGGAGAAAAAGACCACCTGGTCTTTTGATCTGAAGAACCATGCTGATGGTGTCAACTTAAATGTGCCCCTTTCAAAGGCCTGAAGGAAAAATAGAATTGTACAGGAAACAGGGTGAACAAAAATCAAAGGAATGAAGAGATCACAAGGAGAACAAAAAAAAATCTCCAAACTACACAGTGTTTTTGCAATAGAAACACTCCCAGCTGAAGCCTGAGATCTAGAACCTTCTCCTGAAGCTGACCCTTCCTCAGTTGCATCAGGAACTTGGACCATGCCTTCAGAGAGCTCAGAGCCACTGTAAGGGGGCCCAGATTGATCGATGTCCATCCATGAGTGTGGGGTCCAGTTCCCTTCCAAGAGAACAGTACTGGCTAGTTTTGTGTGTCAACTTGACACAAGCTAGAGTCATCAGAGAGGAAGGAGCCTCAGTTGAGGAAATGCTTCATGAGATCCAGCTGTAAGGCATTTTCTCAATTAGTGATTGAGGGCGGGTCCAGCCGACTGTGAGTGGTGCCATCCCTGGGCTGCTGGTCCTGGGTTCTATAAGCAAGCTGGCCAAGAAGACATGGGAAGTAAACCAGTGAGCAGCTCTCCTCCATGGCCTCTGCATTAGCTCCTTCCTCCAGGTTCCAGCCCTGCTTGAGTTCTTGTCCTGACTTCCTTCAGTGATGGACTACAGTGTGAAAGTGTTAGCCAAATAAACCTTTCCTCCCCAACTTGCTTTTGGTCATGGGCTTTTGTCACAGCAATAGAACCCTAACAAGACAAATTGGTACCAGCATAGCTGGGTATTCCTGTGACAGTCTTGACCACGTTTTGGGGAGGATTGTGGAAAGACTTTAAAACTCAGGGCTAGAAGGGCCATTGAGTATTGAGTTCTGTGAGATACTCTTCACCCCCAGGTTTCCATGCTTCTCTTCCACTCTCTTGTTGATATATTTGATGACTGCAAGTTCTTCATTTGGTAAAAATCAGTAAGTCAAAGTTTTCCACAATGTTTATTGACTCACATGTCTTCTTTAAGAAATCTTCATTCTTAGGTCAGGAAAACATGTCCCTGCTTTTGTCTAGATGACTGTTTTACTAATCCCATTTATATTACAACAGGTAGGGAGCTAGTTTCTGAGTATGTCCTGGGGTGCTGGCAAGAGAAACACTTTTCAGTATGAAGAGTTCATTGGCCAAGACTCTGTCTTAATCTGTATTTCTATTGCTATAACAGGATACTCCCAAAGAGTCCCTTTTCCATGAGGAGAGGTTTGCTTTGGCTCGTGGTTCTGGAGGCCGGGAGATTCATCATCAGGCCGCTGTGTCTGATAAAGGTCTTGGGCTGGGTCAACTCACAAAACAGAGAGACACGTGGGCTGATCTGCAAGAGGCAAAACCCGGAGAGCAACATTGCTTTATAAACAGCACAGCCCCATGCTATCTGTCCAGCCCCATGAGAATTTACCCAGTCCTGCAAGAAACATCACAAATCCATCTTCAAACTGTAATCACTTCTGAAAGGCCCCGCCTCCCAACCCTGTCACCATGGCAATCAACTTCAACATGTCAGAGAGGCCCAACCACTCTCAAACAATAGCTGAACAGTTTCTTAAAATGTTGCCATTTCTCCTCTGCTCTGTGGTAGAAGTCTTTCATACAAATCAAAACCAAGTGTCAATACGTGGCTCCATGCTTGGACTCTCGATTCTGTTTCGCTGGCCGGTCTGTGGTTGTGTTGGTCTCACATTGTCTTGGCTGCTGTGGCTTTCTAAGTCTCAATGTCCAGCAGGGTGGGCCCCTGTCTACAGTGCTCTTCAGGTGCCTCAGCTGTACTTGAACTTTAGAATCGCGGTGCACACTTCAGGACTTCCCTGTCTTCTCAAACAGCACCTAGCTTTTTACTGTAATCACATAACTCTATGACACAGCTGAACTGATCTATTAGTGGGAATAGACACCTTCACACCCTAGAACAGCGCTTCTCAACCTTCCTAACGCTATGACCCTTTAATATAGTTCCTCATGCTGTGGTGACCCCCAATCACAAAATTATTTTCTTGCTACTTCATAACTGTAGTTTTTTTAGTTATGAATTATAATGTGAATATCTGATATGGAACCCCTGTGAAAAGACCATTTGCCCCTCAAAGGGGTTGTGACCCACAGGTTGAGAATCACTGACCTAGAAGCTTCTATCATATAAACCAATGCAAATTTCATTTTGTAATAATATTTTCTATCTTTCCATATAGAGGTCTTATGTATTTTTTTAAGTATTCGTTTCTAAGATTTAGGATTCTCAGTGCTGTGAAGGTCTGACCTTCTTTCTGATTTGATCCTCTGATGAAGAGTGAAGTCTGAATCCTTAAGCTAGTGCAGGCATACATGAACAAATCAACTTCTGATTGTTGGATTTAAACATATCTTGAGCTTGTTCAGAAGCCACCAAACTAAATATTGGTGCAGTCACATCCCTCTGGAGGTCCAGGGAAGGAACCTTCTTTTATTCTTCCAGGTTCTGGAACCTCCAGGAGTCCCTCAGCCTGTGACATCACACCCACAATCTCTACATATTTGCATAATGCCTTCCATGTGTCTGCATCTCAAATGCTCCCTCTTTCTCCTATAAAGGTACTTATTATTGGATTTTGCCCCCCCCCCCAATCCAGGATGATCTTATTTCAAGATCCTGAACTTGCTTACATCTACAAAGACCTTATTTCTGTGTGAGGTCACATTCCCAGGTATTGGGAATTAGGAAGTGGACATTAATTTTGTGAATGCTGACAGTAGCATTCAAACACATATGTAGCTATGCATACATATGTTTATGTACATATTCCATTATTCACTGCTATAACTTGGATCTGGATTACTCCCAAAGGCTTAGTCCTCGGGGTGATGTTGTGAAGAGGTAGTGAAGCCTTGTGGGAAGTTCTTGGTCACCAGGGCCATGCCTTTAAAAAGGATTGTATGACCCTAGTCTTTTTTTTTATCTACTTCTCCATTTCAAAAGATTTGTTTATTTATGCCCGTGTTACTTACTTTCCTATTGCTATGATAAAACCCCACAACTGAGGCAGACAACGAGGGTTTATTTGGGCTTATGGTTCCAGAGGGATAAGTGTCCATCACATCAACAAGCAGCGGGCATGGTTGCTAGAACAGAACCACATGAAGCAGAGACAGTGAACCGGAGGTGGCTCCAGGATTCAAGCCCTCAAAATCCCATCCCGAGTGATTCACTTCCTCCAGCAAGGCCACAGTTCCTAAACCTTCCCAGTCAGTGCCACCAACTGGGAACCAAGTATTCAAAAGCCTGGGGCAATGGGGGCCATTTTTCATCCAAACCACCACAATGTGTATGTGAGAGTGTGCATCAGTGTATACACGTATATGTGCATGTGCGTGTGTTTGTGTATCGTGTGTGTGTGTGTGTGTGTGTGTGTGTGTGTGTGTGTGTGTGGTGTGCCTGTATGTGCCTGCCAAGGCCAGAAGAGAATACTGATTATTCTCTGTGTTTTTCTACCCTTTCCCTTTGAGGCAGGATCTCTCCCTAAACCTGGAGCTTATATCTGTCCAACTAGGCTGGAAACCAGTGAGTCTCGGGGATCCTGCTATTTCTGCCTCATCAGGCTTATAGCTGGGGTTATAGACATGCATGGACACTGGGCTCTCTCGCTGGCCCCCTCTCTTTTGTTTTCTGGTTGTGTTGGTCAATGCTGTCAACTTAAGAGGATCTAGAATCTAGAAGACAAGCTTCTGGGCATGCCTGTGAAGGATTATCTTGATAAGTTAAAGACCTTTAACTGTGGGCTGCACCATTCTACAGGCTGGGATCCTGGAGTGAATAAAAAAGGAGACAATAATGGGGCTTGAGAGATCAATCTTTCAGAATACCCAGGTTCCCTACCCAGAACCCACATTTCAGCTCATAATGTCCTGTAACTCCAGTTCCAGGGACCCCAGTGCCCTCTTCTGGCTTCTGCAAACATGTGCAATGAATGCACATGGTGCATGCACACACACTCAGGTGCACGCACACATATACATATAAAGTGATTTAAAAAACGAGAAAACTAAATGGTCACAAGCATTCATCACTCTCTGATTCATGAATGTAGATTCAATGCAGCCAGTTCCTCAAGTGTAGTGATTTCTCTTACCGTTTATTATAATATAAAAGTCGGGGACAAATATAACAATAAGAACCTGAGACAATCACCGCAGCTGCCACGCCACACCCGCCACACCACCGTTTGCTTCCCTGCTTAAAAAAGGGCCCACGCAATTTCCGGCCCGCCTCCCCTTCTTTCTTCCATCCCGACCAGCTGAATGTAAACCCCGCCCCTGAACCATCGCCTGACTCTAATTGGACATCAAGCCACAGCATAGATAAGATTCCGGTAACACTCACGCTCCTGCCTCATGACTTCCCTCCCATGATGTGAACCAGACTGTAAACCCTCCAACCCTCTACCCCCTCAAGTTGTCTTCGTCAGGATATTTCTATCACAGCAACAGAAAAGTAGCTTCACCACACGCTCCCACCATGATGTGCCGCTACGGCTCCCCAAACAATGGGACGGGTCCTATACTGGAACCTCCCTAACTATGAGACAAATCAACCTCTTTCTCTGTATAAGTGGGTTATTTCACGTGTTCTGGTACAGCGGTGGAAAGCTGACGCACACGTTCACCCGTAAGGTTCTGCACCTTGCTCTTGTTCACTTAGCAAAATGTCTGAAATGGTTCCCTCTCAGCCCTTCAGGAGTCCCTGCACTGTGAGTGAGAGTGAAATATTGTCTAGCAGAGAGGGGGTGGAATGCCACTGCAGAGGGTCTACCTATTGCTAGGCATTTGAAAGCCTGCTGAGTCCTGTTGAGGCAGGTGGCCCTTCTGGGTAGGCTATGTCAATGCTGGCCCTTCAGCTTCTCCTCTGTAAAGTGGGTGGTAAAGAGATGTTCACAGGCCGCCTTCGGGACCTGCTGTTCTGCCGTCCTCTTCCTGTCTGCTCTCTGAGTTCTGTGGCCATGGTGTCCCTGATTTGCTTTGCTCCTTGACCGGGTCATAGATCAACAGTGAGATTTATGGGAGAGGAAGAGGAAAGTGATGGGAGTAACAAAGGATCCAGATTCACTTTATTGAAGCCAGAGAAGAGGGCAGAGGAAGGTTCCGGAATGAAGTCCAGATGGTTGGATGCTCCTGTGAACGCCGGGGCTGTCAGAGGAGCGAGACTGCCAGATGCCCTCCGCCTGCAGCACCGAGTCCCCGTGGAAGCGAAGCAAGGCCGTCCCCAGCCTTCATGGGGCCCCATTTACTTTCCCACATCTTGCCTTTGTTTTCACAATCCTCTCAGTGACCTCCACGCTTCAAATAAAAACCAGATGTTCACCGGCTCAGTCCTGTGAGTGCTTTTCTGAAACTCCTCCGAGCCTCTCAAACCTCAGGTGGCTGGGGCAATCAGGTGGCTGCCAGCAGGGGGAAGGTGCTCAAACCCCACTGCAAAATCAAGTGTCACAATATTATTGTCCAGCATGAGGTAATTACAGTAATTTCCCTTTCCTCGAGGCAGCCAGATCATCCTCAGGCATTTTGGTATCCAGGTTGCTGGGGATCTGGGTGCATCTTCTGTTCCGTGCTTTGCCCTTGGTTTGGCAGTCTTCTGGTGAGAACCTGTCTTTATTCCCTGAGGTCACTCGGCATGGATTTGTTGTGCTCTGTAAGCCAGCCAGTCCCATCTGCTACCCAGCTAACACATTCTGGAGCTTTAATAGGGATCTTAGAGTTTCTATTGCTGTGCCGGAACACCATGTCCAAAAGCAAGTTGGGGAGGAAAGGATTTATTTGGCTCACACTTCTACATCATAGTTCATCACTGAAGGAAGTCAGGGCAGGAACTCAAACAGGGCGGGGGCCTAGAGGTAGGAGCTGGTGCAGACGCCATGGAGAGGTGCTGCTTACCGGCTTGCTCCCTATGGCTTGCTCAGCCAGCTTTCTTATAGAACCCAGGACCAGGGATGGCATCACCCACAATGAGCTGGGCCCTCCCCCACCAATCACTAATTAAGAAAATGCCTTACAACCTTGTCTACAGCCCTATTTTTTTTGTTTTGTTTTTCGAGACAGGGTTTCTCCATGTAGTTTTGGTGCCTGTCCTGGATCTTGCTCTGTAGACCAGGCTGGCCTTGAACTCACAGAGATCCACCTGGCTCTGCCTCCCTAGTGCTGGGATTAAAGGCATGCACCACCGCCCGGTGTCTACAGCCCTATCTTATGGAGACATTTTCTTAATTGAAATTAGATGACTTTAGCTTGTGTCAAGTTAACATAAAACTATCGAGCAGAATAAGAGAACAGTGTACCTAGGATGGGGCAATGCATATCAAAACTGTGTCCCCCTGCTCACCTTCCTCTCCAGAAATACTATTTTGTTTGTAAACTTTTTAGACAGCAGAGCAAAAATCAGGACCAGGTACAGGTGTCAAAGGGATAGCAGAGGTTTGGAGTCAGGAGACTTCCTGCTAGCTCTAGCATCTCCATCTTGAGCTGTACCTTCATAGTCATTGACTTTCTGGGTCTCGGTTTGATTGCTCAGGCTATGGAAGGCATCGGGAGTAGCCTGAGTCCCCTGGAGGCTTATGGACTAACATGGACACAGGCATGGAAGCAGTTGCAAAGGAATTTTAGGTGTTTGGATAGATCTGTAGGGGTGGTTGGGAGGGTGCTTTGGGGGAAGCTCAATTCTCCGAGCCCTGCGGAGACAGAGTGGGATGCACCGAGTGCTGAGAGGTGTGTGCCTATTTACTCAGTGGACAGAATGGAAGGGCGTTCTTGGAGGAAGCAAAGGAGAAGGACACAGAAGTCTGCCAATCTTGGTGTGCTGGGAAATGGCCAGTAATGTAATGTGACTTGAAGATGAGGAGCAGGAGTCAAGGGAGGAGACGGGGAAGGGAGAGTGTGCTGTTTGAGCTTGGATTCTACTCCTAGGATGTTGGTTGTCCACGAACATTTTTAAAACTGTAACCACCCAGAAGACAGAGTTGTTAGCGGTACCTTTCAGTAGAGGCCAGGCACACTGCTGAACACTGTAAGTACACAAGATCTCCTGTATCAACGAAGAATCATCTGGCCCCAAATATCAGTAGTGCCCATTTAAGATCCCTAATTCTAAGAAAACAAGGACTGCTGGAGCATTCTAAGAGGTAGAGGGAGCAGCCACAGCTTCCTTCTGAGGAAAAGTGTGAAACAGTGCTTTGAAGAGGAAGAAGAGCTGGGGTGACGAAGGCTGCCCATTGCCCCAGTGTCTCCCACCCGAGTCCAGCTTGTCATGTGCTTTCTGATGGCCTACAGGCTAAAACTACGTTTTATGTTCTTCAATAGTTGAAAAAACAAAGGAAGAACAATATCCTGTGATGTACACAAATAATAGGTAAGACTGAAATGTCAGCATCCACCAATAGTCCAGTTGGAACACAGTCACATTTATTTACAGTCTATCTAGGGCTGTTTTGAGCTATTACAGTGAAGCTGTAATTGCTACTAAGACCATATGGTTTGTAAAAATCCTAAATATTTTTTCTGTTTCACCTTTTATAAAAATATTTTGCCAAACCCTAACTTAACACAAGACAACAGAGGAAGGGGTAGAAGAAAGCCTTGGGCCTGTGAACTATATACAAGAATAGGATTAATTAGTCTCATCAATTAATTAATTGTCCACTATCTGGGTAAGGGTGAGAGGAAGAAAGTAATTCTCTAGTTCAAGGAATCTGGTGAGAGAAAAAAAGAGGTGGAGTTAATCAGTTGGGATCTGGACATGTATGAGTTTAAGTAGTTGAGGCGTTTAGGCTGAATTCACAGGACTGGCTGAGGATAAATATTCACATAACAGCCTGGAAAGATGAATAGATGAATAAAGTCAGTCCCATGATGAAATAGTCTAAGACAATGGCTTGTCATCCATTATGTGTGACAGTATTCTCAGGGGATTCAGTAAAAGCTCTGGCGGTCCCTTTGGGAAGGCAATCTTCACATGGAGAGCGAGAGAGACAGCTCAGGGAGTGAGAACATTTGGGTTCCTGAAGAGGATGGGGTTGGGTTTTCAGTCCTCATGTTGAGTGGCTCACAACTCCCTATAACTCCAGATCCAGGGGCTTTGCCACCCTCTAAGCCTGTTTGCACACCTGCGCACATGTGCACATACATATACACACACAAACACATAAATAAAAATCTTAAAAGGAACAAACAAAAAACCCTTTATATGAGGCTGGGTGTTGTGGCGCACACCTTTAATCCCAGTATTCAGGAGGCAGCGGCAGGTGGCACTCCACAAGTGTGAGTCCAGCTTGGTCTGCACAGTGAGCTCCAGGCCAGCCAGAGCTACACAGTGAGATCCTGTCTCAAAAGCAAAATTTCACATGGCTTCTGGACTCCTATGCATTCCTAGAGACACAAAAAAGCACATGACCTAGAATGGAACTCGAGAGCAAAAGCGGGGCTCCGCATAGCATTGGGGCACCTCAGCCTGCCAGCATGGTTAGAAACTTGGGATCCTGTGCTCTGCAGCCAGAGAGCTGGGGTGCTCTGTGAACTGAGACTAGGTGGAGAATGTGCACAAATGGACAGGAGGTCCGACAGCACTCTGTGCTACAGGGAAGATGGCCACAGAGGTGGAAGGGGCTTCCTGGGGGTGTTGGTGGTCATTGTGAGTGAGATTTCCTGGACTTCAGGGGTGCTATGATTTGGATAAATATCTCAAAGCCGATGCGTGAAGGCCTTGGGTCCCAGACCATGGCATTATTGGGAGGTGGTAGAAGCTTCAGGAGGTAATGCCCAGTGGGAGAGGTTAGGGTGCAGCAGACACACCCTTGAAGGGCATATTGGGACCCCAGCACCTTCCTCTTTCACGTCCTCACACTTGGCCATGGGGTGAGCAAGCTGCTTCTACGACACCTCCTACCATGCTGGCCTGTGCTGACACAGGCCAAAGCCAAAGGAAGTTATCAGTCAAGGCCTGAAACATCCAAAACTGTGAGTCAAGTCCAACCTTCCTTTCTGTCTTAGTTAGGGTTTCTGTTGCTGTGAAGAGACACCATGACCACAGCAATTCTTAGGAAGGAAAAACATTTCATTTGGGTGGCTTACAGTTTCAGATGTTGAGTTCATTACATCATGTTGGGACATGTAGGCAGCATGTAGAGAGACATGGTGCTGGAAAAGGATCTGAGAGTTCTACATGTTGGTCCATAGGCAACAGGAAGTGAACCGTCTACCACACTGAGTGAAGCTTAAGCAAAGGAGACCTCAAAGCCTGCCCCCCCCCCCCCAGTGACACACTTCCTCCAACAAGGCCACACCTATTCCAAAAAAGGCACACCTCCTAATAGTGCCCCTCCCTTTGGGGACCATTTCCTTTCAAACCACCATACTTCCCTTAAAGTTGATAGAGCTGAGGTATTTGATACAGTAGCAGAAAGCTGATTCATATAAAGGGAAGGAAAAGACAGAGATACGCTGATGACTATGCCGGAGTGGGAATGAGGAAGAGCAGACAATAAGCATGGGACCTTCTTTGGAGGCATTTGGGTGCAGGGAAGAAGGAAATCTCTGGCCACAGCTGTGGGATGAGTACACGGAGCAAGGACAGTCAGTGTGCATTGCTGGGATTGTCTCTCAGGGACAGTTCTGCAGTATGCTGGAGACACTGAAAAGAGAGAGGAGGGAAGAGGAAAAGAGCGAAGATTCGGTACCAAGAACAACAGTGCAGAGCAGCAGGGGGCGTGTGAGGAGGGCAATGGGGAGATCTGGAGCTTCCATGCCCACCCTCAACTTTCTACACCCCCTTCTCCTTAGCGAACAATACCTCATGCACTCACTACAACCCACGCCCCTTCTGCCCAGTATCTATGGTTCCTCTAGCAATTCCTGCAGAGCTGTGCTAGACACTGATCCGCCTGGAAAGTGTTTTGAACTGCAGTCAAAATACTTTCACATAACTCCAGTCTCATCAGAGAAGCCTGAAGCCCGAGCAGTCTTGGAGCTGACACAGAATGATGTTACTAGCTGCACTTAAGGGAATGGTAAGTTCAGTGTTGATATTTTAATTGGGGTCTTCTCCTTGAGTGTCAGGTAGTAAAATTTTAAGGTATTTGGACAGATTGTCTATGCACTGTGTCAACTGAGAAGTATAAATTATGAACTATCCTTTCATAGGTATTGCTGAATTCAATTACTCTCTAGCAGAGAAATACAAAGGTCTGTGATGACTACACAGGTTGTCAGTCTGCCTACATTTCCAGATAATTTGCTAAAATGCTCCTGCAAGTTCTGGATATAAAAGAATTTTTTTCAGTCCCCAATCAATGCACCTCCCAGCTTTCGTACCCTTTGAACCTGGGCAGTCTATGCCTCCCTGTCCGTCAATCAAGTGTGGCTGAACCAATACTATCCCTGTTCTGAACTTGTATTGTTAAGGCCCAACAGTTTATGCTTTTGAGATCTTGGAGAAATCAACTGATATATTTGAAGGCCAAGTTCCCTGAAATGAACTCACTAGTAGGAAACCCAGGCTAATCATGACAAGAAGGCACAAGGACAAGAACCAAGGGCCTGCCTCATCCCTCCAACAGTGCCAGCCACGGGCCCAGGCCCATGACCCAAGCTGAACTATTCCAGCCACTCCAGCTGTTCAAGTTAGCCAAGATGACTCCTGGCGGAGGGCAGGCAGGCTGTCCCCACAGCACACATTTATACAAACACTAACGCTGCAGCTGCTTAAAGACACTGGGTTTGGAGAGCATCGTTCTGCAGCAACAGATTGCAAAGGATGGGAATGGAGGGGACTCGCAAAGAGGGAACAGTTGGGTCAACTGGTTCGCTATGGGTGCGGGACAGAGGGCAAACTCTGAGCCTTGGCTTTAATACAAAGGAAGATTAATTCTGAAGATTATTCATAGAACATTTCTGTTGGATGCAAGATGAGCCATTCAAACTCATCATCTGATTTGGATCTACTTGGCTGTAACAATGAAGATGGAGTAGGACATAAATATTGTATTTAAATGTACACTATATATAGTATACATTTTAATATATAAATATTATACAATATACTTACATAAAAAAGAGAAAACAAAAGTTACCCACAGTCCCGTCATATGGGTTACCATTTTTATTCAGATTCTTCTCGGGTGTCTGCGATGTCCTATGTCTGCTGATAATCATAAAATGGGCTGATATTGTTTGATTTCTATACAATTTTGCTTTACTCAACACTTTATGATGACTGTTTTTCATGTCTATCAAAACGCATGGATTGTGGCTGCTCAAGCTGACATGAACTGATGCATTATTATTTGTCCAACAAATTCATTATTATTAGGTACTGAGGCTGTTTCCAACATGTCAGCTCCATAATGAATGCTTCAGTGAACATCTTTGTAGCTAAATCATCATGCACATATTTAAAAAGTAGAGTGTACTTATTTGAAAAGAACTGCTTGGTAAGTAAGTTCACATGTAGGCAGACTTTTTGATATGAAATTTCAAATTACTCTCAAGAAAGGAAATGAAATTCTCCTCCTCCTCAGAGGCATGAGAACATCTTCCACTGTTTTGTGACTCTCTGTGACTATAGATTCTGGTTTTTGTTTCAAAGAAGGCCTTGTTTTGTGCAGATTATTTTAAAGAACAGCTTGGCTGGAGGGATGGCTTAGCAGTTAAGAACACTGGCTGCTCTTCCAGAGAACCTGGGTTCAATTCTCAGCATCCACGTGGTGTCTCACAGCCATCTGTAACTCCAGTTCCAGGGAATCTACTGCCTTCTTCTGGCCCCCATGGATGTTACACTTATATTGTGCATAAACATACATGCAGGAAAGGCACCTCTGCACATGAAACTTAAACACTGAAGGAGTGAGAGAGAAAAGGGGGGAGGGAGGGAGAACATTAAGTTGGAAGGATACAGGGAAGGGCAGCTAGTAAATGTTTTAGGCTTTGGTGTACAACAGTCAAAGTCAAGAATATTGTGCACAAATGAACACAGCCCTGTGAGAATGTGAAAACTATTTGTAGGGTCAGGACTTGACACAGTAGCTGTAGGGGACAGGACTTGACACAGTAGCTGTAGGGGACAGGACTTGGCACAGTAGCTGTGGGGTCAGGACTTGGCACAGTAGTGTAGGGTCAGGACTTGGCACAGTAGCTGTAGGGTCAGGACTTAGCACATTAGCTGTAGTTTGCTGACTCATTGTTCTGAATCCTGGTCTGTCTGTGGGCACTTCATGGGGTCATTTTTGAGGATCCAGCATGGTGAGGTCATCCTTGTGGAGGAACTTTGAGAAGAAGTCCCCAGTGGGAGAATTTACTCAGATCCTAGGTTACTGTCAGTCTGTGTGACCTACTGAAAAACACTTCAATCAGAAACCAGTGTGGAGGGTCTCTGAAAAGCTGGAAATAGTCTTATGTTCTACCTTATGACCCATCTAAACCATGCTGGGCATAAACCCTATGGACTCTGCATTCTGTTATAGAGAAACCTGTTTATCCATGTAAATTGCTGCTGTATTCACAATATGCAGGAACTGGAAACAACCTAGATGTCCATCAACTGATGAATGAATAATGAAAATGTGTTACATTTACACAATGGAAAATTATACACCTGTTAAGAAAAACAAAATTATGAAAACTTCTGGTAAATGGATGGAGCTGGAAACAATCATTCTGAGTGAGGCAACACAGACCAATAAAGACAAACATCTCTGGTTTTTTCTTATTTGTGGATGTTGACATTGAATCTTCAGATAGGTGCATCCCATTTGGAATGCTCATGGAGGTCAGGGAATCAGTAAGAGGCCATGGTGAGGCATAGGACTTAAAGGAAGGAAGACAGAATGCAGTGATATAAGGAGAGAAAATAGTATAATGGGACAGGAAGGGGTAAGCTGGTTGAGGGGTTGGGAGGACAGGGTAAAGGAGGAAATAGGAGGAAGAATAAATAACACTAAAGACCTTTCCAAAATGTCATGTGAAAACCTACTTATGTAGAGACTTCCTAATATATATACATACACACATATAAAAAGAATTTAAATGGAGTCACCCTAGAAAGGGATGACGGTGATAACAGTGTTACCCCTTTTGTAGTTGCTGGCCTGTGAGTCCTCATACACCCCTAAACATTACAGGCCATTGCCAATGCTTTTGGTTACCTTCCAGAACTCGACATTAAGACTGTTGTTGAAGATACCACATTCTTGAGTCATAGAACATGGAGAAATCAAGTGGGTGCTCACTTGGAAGCTTCCTGCCTACTGGATAGCTTTCACAGTGCTGGAAGGTGCTGCACATACTACCAGAGGAGGAAAGTGATCAATTTTAACCAGCTGTGAACCCTGCAAGATACAATAACAGTTGGCCTGACAATACATACCCACTGGGGCAAGAGTGGTATGAATGTCATGGGAGTAACCAACCACTCTCTGCTTGACTTTAGGGCCGACTCCACAAGATGAAACTCTTGGTTGACACAGTTATTTGGGCTGAGAATGTGTGGCTAGACAGGTCATGGGTCCCAGAGGAGAATCTCCTACTATTATTCTTCTAATGGGCATAGTATTAAATCACAGTGACTTATCATTACATCCTGTCTTAAGTTTTTTTGCTGTTTTAAAGAGACATCATGACCAAAGAAACTTATAAAAGAAAGCATTTAGTTGAGGGCTTACAGTTTAAGAGGGTGAGTCCATGACCATTATGGTATGGCAACAGGCAAGCATGTTATTGGAGTAGTATCTGAAAGATCCACAAACAGAAGGCAGAGAGAGAGAGAGAGAGAGAGAGAGAGAGAGAGAGAGAGAGAGAAAGAAAGAAAAAAAGAAACTGGGCCTGGTGTTGCATTTTGAAACCTGAAAGCTGACCCACATTGATGCACCTCCTCCAACAAGGCCACGCCTCCTAATCCTTCCTAAACAGTTCACCAACTGTTCCAATATGAACCAAACATTCAAATGTGAGCCTACAGGGGTCATTCTCATTCAAACTACCACACACCCATAGATTAGTGAATGAATGCCTCAGCCCTCAGCAGAGACGCTCCCTTTTGGAGTAGATGGCAATAAAACACCGAGATCCACAACTAGTCAAGGTGCAGTGAACAAGAAATTGCAGAACACTCAGCCCTAAATGGGACATCTACATCACATCCCCTCCTTCAAGGCTCACGGATCACTGAGGGAAAGGGGGCAGAAAGATTGAGTCAGCAGTGGTGGATGGCTACACTACAAGGTGTTTTTCTGCACCCAACAGGGTAGTTACATGTTTGAAGTAACAGCTATTGTGACAAGAACTGTATGAGCTCAAGCAAAACAAAATCCCAGCATGGAGAGAGGAGGTGGGCTTAGAGTTCCACGCCTAGCTGAGGAACTATGGGCAGTTGATAGACACTGAGGGAAGAAGCATGCGTCCGTGCTCCAGTGTAAGCCACACATCCAAGAGTTATGAGCCACACACAGCAGACTCATGGGTTTAAAAGAAAAAGAGTACACGGAGTGGGGTGGTTGGGAAGCAGAAGTGGCATTGCAAGGCCTGGGAGGGGGATGAATATGATCAAAACCCGTTGTATGAGATCCTCAAAGACCTAATTTAGAAAACACAACCCTGGCTCAGACTAAAGTTGGCCGTTTGCAGGAGTGTTATGTAAATTTGTTCTCAGGGCTAAGGAGAATTTTGTCAATGGGAGCCTGCACATGTCACTTGTCATGTTACCGGGGCTCATTCTCAGTTTATTTTATAAGATGAAGAATTTTTTTTCTCTTTCCATGTAAGTATTACATAGTTATAAAAATAATTAGAGGCACTAATATGTTCACCCAGAAGAACAACCTGTATTAATATTTTGGTTAAATTTCTTGTAGAAGTTGGGGTTGGGGGAGAAGGAAGGGGAAGAAAGACCCTCCCAAACTGGGAAAAACTGTGTATAACGGGGCGGGGCTTTCTCTCGTCGTTAGTTCCAAGCGTGATTGCTGACTCTCTAGCACAAGGATGTGTGCTTTTTCAAGTCAAGTCCCAGGGAATGGACATTTGAGCCTTTCTCAATCCCCCAGTGTTATAAATAACAATACGAGTGTCTGTTGGACTTTATCGATGTTTTCACATCTTTTATTACTTCCTTTCTAAGGCTCCAAGTGTGGGAGCTGCTGTTGAAAGGGCATTTCCTATCTCCCAGAGGCGTGTCCGTGTGTTTCCAGAAAGCCTGCATCCGTTCATTGCACTGTGCTGGTGTGATTACGATCACACCCCCAGGAAAACCCTGTTATCTAAACGTATTTGCTCATTTTGATAAGTAAAATGATATTGTTGCTTGACACACTATGGATTTAATTTCCAGCTGTTTCCATCTTTGTATACGTGCACTTTCCACCTGATTTACTT
>CABHPR010125164.1:0-22838 GCA_902168415.1 Peromyscus melanophrys
TATGTAAACACTATGCTTTTAAATTTAGAAGTCCTCACTTTTTTTAAAATGTTACAAGGAAGATATGTATTGTGGTTTCTGAGAAAAAGAAAATAATCTCCAAAGCATGACTGAAGTAATTAATATTAACTCTTTAAATCATTTAATAGCACATAGTAAAATTATTAACAAAACCACATAGAAATAAATCTACAAATAGAGGAAACATGATCAACAAGGAAGAAGTAGTTATATTTCAGGCGTAAATGTAGTTGAGTCCTAAAGGGATATAAGAAAGAAATGTAGTGATTATGGATAAGAATTTTCTAGGATAGGGAAGTTGTCAATTTATCAACTAAGCACAAACTTTTAAAATAAAATACAGCTGGGGAACCTGCATGGGACTGAATGTAAGTGAGAGTTGTGTAGCTTGGTCTGTTTGTGGGGCCCCTGACAGTGGGACCAAGACTTATCCCAGGTATATGATGGATTTTTGGAGCCCATTCCCTGTGTTGGAATATCTTGCTCAACCTTATGCAGTGGGGAGATGCTAGGCCCTTCCTCAACTTGGTATGCCAGACTTTCTTGACTACCCAAGGGAGGCCTTAGCCCCTCTGAGGAAAGGATAAGGAGTAGGATGAGGGGAGGGAGGCGGGAGAAGGGCAGAAAGGGGAAACTGGGATTGGTACGTAAAATGAAGAAAAAAAAATTAAATAAAAAAAGGTACAGAAAATTTTTACCTAGCTTCATCATAGGTAGTCTTCAACCAAAGGAGGGAAAAACTTATAATAAATAAAACTGATGGTTTCTCAACAATTGATGGAATTCAATTGACATTGGTACAAAATCGTTAAAGAAGTAAGAGAAATAACTCCCACATACTCTATTGTATGTATGTTGCTGGGGATCAGACATAAGACCTTACACAACCTGGATAGGAGCTTCTACAATCAAGCTTCAAGGTATCATCGCATAGCCTAGGCTAGCCTCCAATTCAAGAGCCTCCTGCCTCTGCCTCCAAAATGTTCAAATTACGGGAGTGTGAAGCTTTGAGGCCCCCTTTCATTTCTATTCTGATGCCCAACATCTTCTTTTCTTTTCGACTCCTCCTTCCCCCCTCTCCAATTCCTGTGCCTCCACTTCCTCTCAAATGTATGACCTCTTACTTAATTATAATTGCCACATATGTGTGATGTGTGTGTATGTGTGCTGTTCACATGTGTGTTTAGAGCTGAATAACCAGAGATCTCTCAGCAGTCATTGATGGCTCTCCATCTATTGATAAGACCTTTTTAAATTCCTTCAACAACATTAGCTTGTCAACTGGTGTTGTCATTATGAGGGCCTTGTTTCGGCAGCCATAGTGCTGAGATTTCCTGAGAACGGCTTCCCTGTCGAGGCTAGAAGACAGACACTACTCACAACATGCATCTTTGTCATCTAGCTCGTACATTCTTTCCACCCTCTCTTCTGTGCCTTTACCTGAGCCTTCGGTGTAGATCTTACAGTATACATGTATTATTGAGGGTTAGGCATCCCATGTTTAAAGATAAAGTAAAATAAGTTTATTCTGAAACATTTTAACAAGAAAAATCCAAGCAATGTCATTAGGAGTGCTGCATAGGTGATATTTAGGAGGAATTTATCATCAATAAATAACTGGAAAACTAAGGACGTCAATTGATTGGAAAACTAAGGACATGAAATTGGATATATATATATGTATATATATATATATATATATGATTATAAATTAACATTGTTACTATAAACTAATGACAGGGGTTTTTGTAACATTTACCTTATTAAAGCCCTTGGGTGGTTTTTGATGATAATATTGATTTCTAAAGTAATGGGCCATTGTCAACCATATCTGAACCTACTACCACAGTACATTTTCAGGACTCCACAAAGTTGAAAAACTTTCCTGGAGTCTTTTGCTACTAAATCTTTCAAGTAGCTAAGTCCTGCTTGTTCGTTGTTCATTATAGCATGCATCAATCCAATGTCACGCTGGACTCTGTGATTTTGTATTTGAATTAGTTATGTGACTCTATTTCTCAGATGAAACCCCACTCCACACGCACCAGTAAAGTACATGTCTGCAAACTTATTCCAGAGATAGTAACATAATTTGTCCCTAGAACTTAGTCCTGGGAAAGTGATAGTTCAAGGTCCAGGCCTGCTCATTTCACTTTGAGATAGAACCAAAATCAAGATTTCAGTAATTATAATTACTGAATGTAAATTCACTGATGTAAATTAGTAAATAAATATTCAGTCATCTAAATTAATTAAGTTTGGAGACTATGTAATTATGTATACACACACACACATAATATGGTCTTATCATGATGTTTTACCCTCTCTGAAAATGTTGGTAAATATTGAGGCAAAATATGTCTTTAGTGTGTACACTTTTGCTTTTCTAAGAGAGTATGAGGAGAGAATGCAAAAGAATACACCTTTCACTTCATTAACTTGTGAATTTTATAACCCAGAACTTATAGCCCCTAATAGAGATTATTAGAAGATTCAACTGAAATCTAGATTCCAACTATTTTAATCACTTCCTTCATCTTCCATTAATTCACTTACCAATCCATACACTTGTCCATTTACCAAAACATCATCAAGCATAGGGCAGATGGGAACCCTGCTGAGTGTTGTAAGCTATAATGAAAGTAGACACATTTCCAGATATTGAGGCAATCACAGATGGAAACTTTATCTTCCCATTTATTTTGGTTTGTTTTGTTTTTTGAGACAGCATTCCATGTAGCCAGACTGGCCTTGACCTCTCATCCCCCTTTACTCAACTCCTAAATACTAGGATTGCACATATGTGCCACCATGCCTGACTTTGAAATTCTTCAATAAGCAACTTATTATGATACATTTTATAAATAAGATAATAAATATGAGACCAAAATATTATGTATTTAAATAGTGTTAAAATGCTCCCATAAAATATAGAGGATAAAATAATAGTGTTCTAGCACAGACTCATTTTTTTATTATCTTTCAATTTTAGAATGCAAGTTTCATGAAGAATTTTGTGTTACCCCCGTCTAGACAGTGCCTGGTTCATAGCAAAAATTATTATAGAATTTATTTGATTGGAGGGTAAGATGGTGCAGAAGGTAACAGTACTTGATGACAAGTCAGATACCTGAGCTCACTTCCCAGAAGGCACATGACAGAAAGAGAGAACAGACTTCTGAAAGCTGCCCTTTGACATGTATGCACACACCCATACACATACACACACATAGGTGCACACACACATACACAAATATACACACATATACACTAATATACATCCACACACACACATACACTAGCATGCATACACACACCGATATACATAGATGCACACACACATACACATACATACAAACATGTACATGGACACATACATGCATGCACAGACACATACATGCACACACACATGAGCAGGAACTAAATAAATAAATGTAAAATTTTGAAAAAAAGCTGCTATTTTATAAAGGGTTGGTCCAAAATGTTTATCTTCCATATTATTGGTTTTTTTTAAAGTAATTAAAGGCCTGGTTACAAGATGAGGTATGAAAAGCTCTCTCTATTCTCAAGCTGCTTTTATTTGGAAAGTGAACTTCTATAATTTTGTATATGTTATTACTACTATGAAGTATTTGATATTATTTCTTAAAACAGTCTAGAAAAGTCAGGTTTACAAAATGAAGTTGGAAAATACCTGGAGTGAAGTGCAAAACAGCTCTGCTTGACCAGCCCAAGAAGTAAGTGAAAAAGCTGTAGAAAAGGTGTTCTATGCTACAAACTTGAAGAAAAATAGGAAGTTAGGCTTGTTGCAATAAATAATTTCAAACTTTAGTACACTCCCCCATGTTCCCATGCCCCATTATACTTCATAAGAATGCCTTCTAGTTCATAATAGGTAAATGTATTCAACTTACCTTTGAGCATCTCTATTGCTTAAAAAAGATGTCACTATTATAGCTATTTTCTTCAATAGTTGGAAATGACCACAAAACATTGTCTCTTTTATCTCAGTTTTGCAAAATGAATAATTAATTTTCATTTATTAAACTATTTCAGAAACACATGTCAAAGAAATCCTTTTCTGCTATACAATAGTTCTGCTTTTTGAGCCTGTAAACATATTTAAAATATAATTTTATAGGCCTGGAGGGAGAAAAAATAATTTATGGACTCTGGAGTTTACTCACTCTGTTAGAATGCAAAGCAGTGGTTTCCTCTGGCCAGTCAGTGTTACAGAGCTTGGAATACTAAATACACACTGTCATTTTTGTCCAAATTCTCACAAGTGAAACTGAGTAACTGGAATATTGCAAAGTGACATGAAACCAAAGTGTGTCTGATGAAGACATTTAAGGATTTAGAACGAGTTTATCTGCTTAACTAAAAAGAATTAAGTTGTGTAGCACTAGTCATCAAGTAGCATGGCTCAACTCTGCTGGCATGGCAGTGTGCTCTCTATTCAGATCAAGCAGCCATAATAATTATTCATCTGACACCTGTATTCTGGTGAACTCTGTTCATAGTGCATCTCATAAATATTTCATTTAATTTTTCTAATGATTCTGTTAAGTAAAATAAATGCAACAATAGATATGATGTGCTCAAGTGTGCTGCACACGTAGTATTACACAAATGCAAAATGGTGTTTCTATTTTTTTTTTAGTTTGAATTCCATAGGCATTCTAAGGGGTATATTTAGATGATCTCTTACAGGACTGAGTCAGACGTCTGCCATATAAAGTCTTCATAAAATGGCTCCTTGATATTTTCATTATAATTATTACCATTATTTCCATGTTAAGATGACATTGAGACAGTTTTGCATAAAGGGAAACAATTACTGAATACGCAACATCTTAGCTCTATCACCTGACATCTATCACAGTTATTTTCTATTTAACAGATTCAATGCTTCATCGTTCATGAAGAGAGATTTACAGTTTACATGTATTGCTTTAGAAAAAAGAATACAGTTTGAAGTATATTAATGTACTCTATTCTAATATTCATTCCAAAATGGTATATTGCTTTCTGCCTTTCCAGACACTGTTCTGGGTGCATAAGTTGACGAACATTAAGAAAATAACGAGTGAAGTAATTAATGAAGCAACAACAGCAAAAGCTGTTCTTTGAACTTCAACAACTCACAGGGCACAAGTAAGTCTTTAGGGTCATGCTGCACAAATGTCTATTTGTCATAGCCATTAATACTGTGACAGAGTTGAACTGATATTATAAGAGCTTTCAGTGGTGACAACCGATCTACTAAAACACATCAAGCGTTGCTCTGAGGATATGGACTCTGTTTGGGGAATTGGAGGTAGCTAAGCTGTGTTGAAGTGGCATAGAACTATTAGACCAGGAACAAACAGCTTGTGGAATAAAGGAGGGAGAGAGAGGAAGACGGAATATGAGTGCACAAGGCTAATATTATCATTTCCAAATAGAATATGAAAAATGGAGTAATGAATGGTCTGGAAATATTAGGTGGTATGACATACACTGCTGAATATTAGATGTTAAGCATTTTGTTCTTCCGGTAATAGTGTAAAAAATAAAAATAGTGATGTAGTGGTAAAACTAGGAAAATATTAGATTTGCTTTTCAAAAACAGGACTAGAGCTACCAAGTTTCACCATTAAAGAAGAGAATAAGTATCCCAAGAAGGAAGAGGCACTGTGTGATACACATGACACTTCATACTTCATGGCAAGTTGGACCTGTGTGGTTGACATATGGTGCACCCCAATAAACTTATCTGGGGGTCAGAGAACGGAACAGCCATAATATTAAACATAGAGGTTATGCAGTGGTTGCACTTTAATCCTAGCATTCCAGAGGCAGAGATCCATCTAGATCTCTGTGAGTTCAAGGCCACACTAGAAACAGCCAGGCATGGTGACTCATGCCTTTAATCCCAGGAAGTGATGGCAGGAAGCAGAAAGATATATAAGGCATAAGGACCAGGAACTAGAGCTTAGTTAAGCTTTCAGGCTTTTGAGCAGCACAGTTCAGCTGAGATTCATTCTGGATGAGGACTCAGAGACTTCCAGTCTGAGGACAGGATCAGCTGAGGAATTGGCAAAGTGAGGTGGCTGTGGCTTGTTCTGCTTCTCTGATCTTCCAGCATTAACCCGATACCTGGCTCCAGGTTTGATTTTATTAATAAGACCATTTAGGATCATGTAACAGACCTGTGTTCTAGATCCAGTGTCAGAGACTAGAATTGAAATGCAGGTAAATCGTGAATAAAAAGAAGGAGCCATTCTAGCTCTCTGAGGAAGAAAAGAATGACATTTGCAGTTTCTCTTCCTTCTTACAATAACTACCTGTACACACAGATGAGAAGGCTCAGCACAAGACTTGGTGTGAAAGACGAATGCCTGTGGTGGAGCATGGAAGAGCTGTGGAATTCGCAGTTGGCTAGGAAAAAGAGCTTGCACAGGATGTTCTAAAGTGTGTCTAAAGCTGACATATAACATATGGATAACAGATAATAAACTTTGTGTTTGTGATTCATATGAAATTTAATAAAAATTTCCCTACTCTTGCTAAATAGTAGTTACTAATAGAGCAGTCCTGTGAGATGGCAAATATGAACTTTCTTTACTATAGCACTTTTTACTACTTATATGAATCTTAATCTCATTGTACATATTGAATAAAGTTGTATAGTTCTTTTCTCTGAATTGAAACATTCCATCTGGGAGGGAAGAGAAAGACTCGTAAAATGCAAGCTGGTGTTCCCAACAAGGTTCAGGATGCTCAGAAAGTCACAAGACTCCCAAGCCCCTCCCTGTGTTTATATGAGTAGTAATAGCTTCTTGGAGAAGGGAGCCAACTGCAGGATGGGCAGAGAGCTCCAAGGATGCAGCTGTCAGGAGCAGTAACCTATACTAGAGTGAGCTCTCAGTGAGTCATCTATACTTCTGAAAGTAATTCTCATAACTTATTTTGTAATGTATATCAAACCATCACATCTACCCCAAAAGTGTGTGTACTCATTTTAACAGTGAATGTACATCAAATCATCACATCTACTTAAAAGTTTGCACACTCATTTTACCTATCAATTATATTTTAGCAGTGAGCACATATCACATCATCACATCTACCTTAAAAGTGTGTGTACTCACTTTACACATCAATTATATTTTAACAACGTGGAAAAATTTCAACAAATAAAAATTAGTGGTCATGAATTAATTTAGGAAAATATATCAAAACATTTAACTCCCCTTTTAAATTTTTTAACTCCCTTTTACAACACTCAGGATGAAATCCAGGATCATGCACATGATTGGCAAGCACTCTACAACTGAGCTGCATCACCATCCCTTGATTATTTAAGATCATTTACCCATATCTTTAGCTTTCATCTTCATAAATTTATCTACCACATTTTGTTAAAGAGCTAGTTAAATGCATACATAATTTTATCACATTTTATTTTTCAATATTTCTTTAATATAAACAATTTTGAGCACACATAGAGCACCAGAGAATATGGATACAAATAGTCCCTACACAAACACACACACACACACACACACACACACACACACACACACACACACACTAAGTATTCACAAAACATTGAGACACAGAACTTACTATCACTATATAAGAAAATACTCTGTTTAGTTCTATAGCCCATTTCTTAATTGGACTGTTGGGCATTTTGATGTCTAATTTATTGAGTTCCTTATATATTCTGGATATCAGTCCTCTGTCAGATGTGGGGTTGATGAAGACCTTTTCCCATTCTGTAGGCTACCGCTTTGCCTTGTTGACAGTATCCTTTGCTCTACAAAAGCTTCTCAGTTTCAAGAGATCCCATTGATTGATTGTTTCTCTCAGTGTCTGAGCTACTGGTGTTATATTTAGGAAGTGATCTCCTATGCCAATGCGTTCAAGACTACTTCCTACTTTTTCTTCTAGCAGGTTCAGAGTAGCTGGATTTATGTTGAGGTCTTTGATCCACTTGGACTTAAGTTTTGTCCACGGTGACAGATATGGATCTATTTGCAGCCTTCTACACGTTGATATCCAATTATGCCAGCACCATTTGTTGAAGATGCTTTCTTTTTTCCATTGTACACTTTTGGCTTCTTTGTCAAAAATTATATGTTCATAGGTGTGCGGATTAATGTCAGGGTCTTCAGTTCGATTCCATTGGTCCACATGTTGGTTTTTATGCCAGTACCAAGCTGTTTTTATTACTCTAGCTCTATAGTAGAGCTTGAAGTCAGGGATTGTGATGCCTCCAGAGGTTGTTTTATTGTACAGGATTCTTTTGGCTATCCTGGGTTTTTTGTTTTTCCATATGAAGTTGAGTATTATTCTTTCCAACAATACCAGGGAGGCTGCCTGGAAAACAGGACCCCAAGAAAGACACGGGGATCGCCCAAGTGACGGAGAAATGGATGAGATCTACATGAACAGCCTGGACATGAGTGGGGGTAATGAAGGTCAAGGGAAAGAGAGCTTGGGGGAACGGGAGATCCCAGCTGGATCAAGAACAGAGAGGGAGAACAAGGAATAGGAGACCATGGTAAATGAAGACCACATGAGAATAGGAAGAAGCAAAGTGCTAGAGAGGCCCACAGAAATCCACAAAGGTGCTCCCACAATAGACTGCTGGCAATGATCGAGAGACAACCCGAACTGAACTACTCTGGTGATAGGATGGCCAAACACCCTAATTGTTGTGCTAGAAACCCCATCCAATGACTGAGGGAACCGGATGCAGAGATCCACAGCCAGGCCCCGCCGGGAGTCCAATTAGCGAGAAAGAGGAGGGTCTATTTGAGGGAGAATTGTTGAGACCAAGGTTGGATAAAGCACAGGGACAAATAGCCAAATGAATGGAAACACATGAACTATGAACCAATGACTTAGGGGCCCCCAACTGGATCAGGCCCTCTGAATAGATGAGACAGTTGATTGGCTTGATCTGTTTGGGAGGCATCCAGGCAGTGGGACTGGGTCCTGTGCTCAGTGCATGAGTTGGCTGTTTGAAACCTGGGGCTTATGCAGGGACGCTTGACTCAGCCTGGGAGGAGGGGACTGGACCTGCTTGGACTGAGTCTACCAGGTTGATTTCAATCCTCGGGGGAGTCTTTGCCCTGGAGGAGATGGGAATGGGGGGTGGGCTGGGGGGAAGCAGGGGGGGGAATTGGGGTGGGGGAACAAGGGAATCCGTGGCTGATATGTAGAATTATATTATATTGTAAAATAAAATAAAATAAATTTTAAAAAAAAAGAAAAGAAAATACTCATGGTCAGCGAAACTAAGTAAAATACCTCAAATGGTCTCTTACGTCCTGATTGACAGCTAAAATTCCCCTCACACTTATTCTCAGTTCAAAGTCTTCTCTATAATGTCCTTCTAGTGTTCTGCTTTGTGGTACAGGATTAGATTAAGTAGGGTGGAGACAGGAAGTCAAAGGGAAATGAAAAGCAAAACAAATACATAAAGTGTAAGAAGAATCCATATTCTTTCTGTGGGCCCCTCTTCCATGCCACGATGCGTGCACTCATTTCCAGCAGAACATTCCAACAGCCCCAGGAAGTCACTGCATATGTATGAAACAAATCTGTACAAAGAAAGAACTTCTATTAGATTTCCCAGGGTGAGGGTGGGGGGAGGTGTAGCATGAATCTTAGAGAGTCTTATTAATAAAATCAAACCCGAGGCCAGTTATTGGGGTGAACACTGGAAGGTCAGAGAGACAGAATAAGCCACAGCTATCTCACCTCGCTGAATCCTCAGCTGGTCTTGTTTCCTCAGACTGGATGCCCCGAGCCCTCATCCAGAATGGGTCTCAGCTGAACTGCTGCTAGAAGCCTGAATGCTTAACCAGGCCAAATGCTTCTCCAGGCCAAATGCCTCTCCAGGGCAAATGCCTCTAGTTTCTGGTCCTCACGCTTTATATACCTTTCTGCTTTCTACCACCACTCCCTGGGATTAAAGGTGTGGCTTTCTGGGATTAAAGGTGTGTATCACTGTGCCTGGCCGTTTCCAATGTGGCCTTGACTCACAGAGATCCAGAGGGATTTCTGTCTCTGGAATGCTAGGATTAAAGGCGTGTGCTACCACTGCCTAACCTCTATGTTTAATATTGTGGCTGTCTTGTTCTCTGACCCCAGATAAGTTTATTAGCATACACAATATTTTGGGGAAAACAATACCACCACAGGGAGGGCAAGAAAAGAATTGTACACCTGATTCCATGACTCCAACCCAGTCTCCAAAGGCTGAAGAAATTGATAAGGACCAATAACAGGAAATATGATGGTAAATTATTCAAGGAACACCAAAGTGGCTCTATCTCAGGAGAAGCTATTGTTGAAATCATTTCTATCCTAACAAGACAGCATCTCTAATGGAAAAAGAAATCTGTCTCACCTATCTCAACATGCAGAAGAATCTGCATAAAAACTTTACATTTGACTAGCTCTTTAAGAATACTAAATCTATTGCTAATACAAAACTAAAATTACTATTTATTGTGACACTCTAATTAGCCCAGCACTGTTCTATGGTAGAACTTATCTATTTAGAATGTATATACAAACATAACTGTCAAAAGCACTTGTACCCATGAAACTTATTAGGATGCATTCATAAAACAACATTAAAGACTTATTTATACATGTATGCATTTTATGTGTATGTGTGTGCCTAAGTATACGTATGTACACCACATAGGAGGCTAGAAAAAAATGTTGGCTTGTCTAGACCTGGAGTTATAGGGAACTGTGATTTGCTGAATGTGGGTGCTAGTAACTGAACCTGGATCCTCTAGAAGAGCAGCATGTGCTCTTAAACATTGAGCCTTCTCTCCAACCCCTCATTAAATATTTTTAATTAAGAAAGAAAATGCACAGCTTGGGGTGATAAAAGGAATGGGGTAAACAAAACAAAGAGTGAACCAAGTAGAATAATACCCACCTCATGTTATTAACTGTTGTCCTGGTGACAGATCAAATTTCAGATCCTATGGACCACAGAGGAATCACTGAAACTGAGGTAAAGTCTTACCATGGAACCTTCTATGAACTCCTGAGGATTCCCTCCAGTGACTAAGTGTGCTTAGCTTCTTCCAACTAGACCTTCACAGTCTGATTCTCACACATTTGTGTAAGGCTCATTTCTTACTCCCATTTGATCCTTATAACTCGGTTTCTCCATCTGAACTCTAGTATGCAATCCATGTTTACAGTGTCAACCCATAGTCTTTCCAAAATTGTGTTGGTTTGAAAGAAAATGGCCTCCAAAGAGGGTAGTACTATTAGGAGGTATGGCCTTGTTAGAGGAAATGTGCCACTGTGGGGGCGAGCTTTGAGGTATCTTTTGCTCAAGCTTCCCTCAATGTGACCATCAGTCAACTTCCTGTTGTCTGCAAGATATAGCACCCTCAGCTCCAGCATCACCTCTGCCTGCAAGCCATCATGCTCCCCATCCTGATGATAATGGACTGAACCTCTGAAACTGTAAGCAAGCCACCATAATTAAATATTTTCTTTACAAGAGTTGCCATGGTCATGGTGTCTCTTCACAGTAATAAAAACATAACTTAGAAAAAAATTCAAATGATTTTCACATCTTTTGCCTATTAAAAGTGGTCAGTTGGTAACCTGTTTATTCCCCCAAATTCTAGCTCTGAAATTCTAGCTCACCAAAACTTCATAGCTTACCCAAGTCTATCTAATAGGGTTTTATCTTTGGAGTCCAATAGTAAAAAACTCTTTTCTCAAGCTTTCCCTCTAACTTGCCCTCCTTTCTGCTTTTGCCTCCTTCCTTCCTGTTACATTCCTTTTTCATTTGATGAATTTCTCATTCTTTCAGTTTCAAATGAAAGATCTTGTAACACAAAATCTTTTTTTGTTTGTGTGTTTTTTGTTTTTTTGTTTTGTTTTGTTTTTGTTTTTGGAGACAGGGTTTCTCTGTGCAGTTTTGGTGCCTGTCCTGGATCTCATTCTGTAGACCAGACTGGCCTTGAACTCACAGAGATCCACCTGGTTCTGCCCTCCCCTCCAGAGCTGGGATTACCACCAACTGGTGTAACATGAAATCTTAAAAGGTCTTATTAATTAAAAAAAAAGAGAGTCAGATATTGGGGTGAAAACTGAAAGATCAGAGAGACAGAGAGCAAGGCACTAGTTCTTACCCCCAAGAAATCCTCTGCCGAAAGAGCAAGTGTTCCTGTTTCTTCTTGCCTTATATACCTTTCTCTGCCCTGACATCACTTCCTGGGATTAAGGGTGTATGTGTTTCCCAAGCTAAGGCATGAGAGCTCAAGTGTTGAGATTAAAGGTGTGTGCCACCAAGCCTGGCTCTGTTCCCATTGCAGGCTTGAACTCATAGTGATCCAGACAGATCTCTGTCTCCCGGGTGATAGGATTAAGGATGTACTGTCTGGCCTCTATGTCTAATCTAGTGGCTGGTTCTGTCCTCTGATGCCCAGATAAGTTTTATTGGGGTGCACAATATATCACCACAAGATCTCGCTTTATTATAGAATTACTACAATACCACATACCACTAGTCAGATTTTCCTACCAGAGATTTTAGGATCCTACATAATATTCTACAAGTCCTACTGGTACTTTACCCATACTTTGTTACTATTTCTAATTTGAAAGCATGTCTTACCTACAATCGATAATCTTCAAGATGACAATATCCATGCAAATGTGTCTGTTTTTATATCCCTGCAGCCCATGTTGCTTCAAACATATAAAGAATACTGAGTTGAAAGAATAACTAAAACTATTACTTTTCTATTCTTGTATTAAGCATTATGACAAAGGATTAAAATAGCAAATATATATATTTCATAATTACCAAAGTTGTGAAGTTTATATAAAACTTTACCAGAAGATCTTCTTCTTGCACAGCTGTAGTCAAGGAGACTTCTAAGGCTGCCCTTTCACCTAGCCTGACAAGAGAGGAGATCCCTTTACCATCTTGTGACAGTTGGCAAGCTTTCATTTCCAGCATATTGTTGAGCTTCAGAGCCAAAGTTTCCTTTTAGCTAATAGACAGGGGCCAACCTTACTTCCTTTCCATGTGTGGCTTGTTTCATCAAGACCAGCAAAGGAGAAAGTCTTCTGAAATCCAATGACAGGAGTAATATCTATTCCACACTATGTCCTTGTGTTAGTGAGAAGGAAGGATGTTTAAGGAAAACATCTAAGTGGGTAAATTCAGGAGGTGAAGATTATTGGGAGGAGGAGACTAAGACGGTTTTGGATTGAACTGGAACATCTCTGATAAGTATGTAACTCAAGTTCATGTTGTATAAGTGGCTCAGCATCGCCTAAAACTTCAGTGACAAACTGAGAAAACACTCCACAGATTGAGTTTGCCTCATACAGTTCTTGAATTTATCTTCTCTAAACATATTTAAAGTGTTTGAATAGTAATAATTAGCTGTAGAAATGTGTTCATGAAAGGTATAATATTGTGAAAAACTGGAGCAGAAAGGAAAATTTAGGAGTGAATCAGTGAAGTGTTAACAACTAACTGCTTAATTCTCATTCACAGTGAATTTAAGTGCAGGTCAGCCTGGCTCTAACTCAGACTCTATCTTCTGAAGAATCAAGTATGTCCAGGGGGCATCTGAGCATGAATGAGAAAATCACCTTATCTATGGGAAGACTAGATGTTATCTGTACTGAAGCAGGGAAGGAACATTATTGGCAGGAATCAAAAATATAATATGCCACAAGAATAATTTATTCTAGGAGCCAACGAGATGACTTCCAGGGTGAAGGTGCTTGCAGTAAAACCTGGAGACCTGAGTTAAATCCCCAGAATCTATATAAAGGTTTAAGGAGAGAAATGACTCTACAAAATTTTCATCTGGCCCCACAACCATACTCTGGTATGCATACTATGCACTCAAAATAATAATAAATAAAAATAATAAATATTTTTAAAATAATCCACTCTGATATTTTTCTATTATGTCAGAGAAATTGAGACATTGGCCTCTCAACTAAATCCAAAACTAAAGTCTTTTATCTATTAGCCCATTTCATTGAAGAAAAGTTTACTCTATTTTATGTACATTGATAGATATTACATTAGGAACTTAAGAAATAAGAAATTAATGATATTTAGTATGTTAGCTCATGCCTGAAATCCCAGTACTTGGAAGGCTGAAGCAGAATGATTGCCATGAGTTTGAGACAATTCTGGGCTATAGAATATGACCTACCTCAAAACAACTCTGTGTGTGGGGGGGGGGGGGGGGATAAAATAATTGCCTGAAGCTATAATCAGAGAGCACAGTTTATCATGGAGATACAGATACATGATTGAATATCTCTAAGAATATGAAAAGTTCTATTATTTTCCAATTAGTGAGTCTCATCTCCTCTTGGAAGGGTGGAGAAGATGAGCAATGCAATGGTACATTTTTTATTGAAATGTGCCATGTCTCACCCAGAGACATGTAACTCATGGCCAGTCAGCCTAAAGTTGACCAGATCTTCCACACTGACAAAAATTACAAAATAATTCATGGACACCAGGTGTAGGTCAACCTGAGCAGCATGTGACTTTCTTCTACCGCACTAATCAAATTAAAGTTATATATAAAGTTTATAGAGGGAAACATCATTTATTAGAACACATCAAAACAATTATCCATCATAATCAAGTAGGCTTCATCTCAGGGATGCAAGGGTGGTTCAACATACAAAAGTCTGTCAATGTAATACACCATATAAACAAACTGAAAGAAAAAAACCACATGATCATCTCACTAGATGCTGAAAAGGCATTTGACAAAATCCAACACCCCTTCATGATAAAGGTCTTGGAGTGATCAGGAATACAGGGAACATATCTAAACATAATAAAGGCAATTTACAGCAAGCCAACAGCCAACATCAAATTAAATGGAGAGAAACTCAAAGCGATTCCACTAAAATCAGGAACAAGACAAGGCTGTCCGCTCTCCCCATACTTATTCAACATAGTACTTGAAGTTCTAGCCAGAGCAATAAGACAACATGAGAAGATCAAGGGGATACAAATTGGAAAGGAAGAAGTCAAGCTTTCACTATTTGCAGATGACATGGTAGTATACATAAGTGACCCCAAAAATTCGACCAAGGAACTCATGAGCTTATAAACACCTTCAGCAATGTAGCAGGATACAAGATTAACTCAAAAAAATCAGTAGCCCTCCTATATACAAATGACAAACAGGCTGAGAAAGAAATCAGAGATACATCACCCTTTACAATAGCCACAAATGACATAAAATACCTTGGGGTAACTCTAACTAAGCAAGCAAAGGACCTGTATGACAAGAACTTTAAGTCCCTGAAAAAAGAAATTGAAGAAGATGTCAGAAAATGGAAAGATCTCCCATGCTCATGGATAGGCAGGATTAACATAGTAAAAATGGCAATCTTACCAAAATCAATCTAGAGATTCAATGCAATCCCCATCAAAATACCAACACAGTTCTTCACAGACCTGGAAAGAAAAATACTCAGCTTCATATGGAAAAACAAAAAACCCAGGATAGCCAAAAGAATCCTGTACAATAAAACAACCTCTGGAGATATCATGATCCCTGAATTCAAGCTCTACTATAGAGCTACAGTAGTAAAAACAGCTTGGTATTGTCATAAAAACCAACATGTGGACCAATGGAACTGAACTGAAGACCTTGACATTAATCCACATGCCTATGAACATATGATTTTCAACAAAGAAGCCAAAAGTGTACAATGGAAAAAAGAAAGCATCTTCAACAAATGGTGCTGGCATAACTGGATGTCACACACAGGTACATAAATGAAAACAAAACAATCATTTTAAAAACTAAAAATGAGAAAAGATACAATGCCCAGAGCCAGGAGGAGGCACAAGCTACAGGAACTGGAGATAGAAAAGGCTTCCCATTTATGGAGCCGTGGTAGTGCACACTTTTAATCTCAGCACCTGGGAGGCAGAGCCAGGTGGATCTCTGAGATTGAGGCTAGCCTGGTGTACAGAGTAAATTCCAGGACAGTCAGAGAAACCCAGAAGAAGAAAAAGAAGAAGGAGGAGGAGGAGGAGGAGGAGGAGGAGGAGGAGGAGGAGGAGGAGGAGAAGAGGGGGAGGAGGAGGAGAAGGAAGAAAAGAGAGAAAAAAAGAAAGAAAGAAAGAGAGAGAGAGAGAAAAGGAAGGAAAGAAGGAAGGAAGGAAGGAAGGAAGGAAGGAAGGAAGGAAGGAAGGAAAAGAGGTGAGAGAGAGAAGAAAGAAAAGGCCTCCCTGGTAGCCTGACACAGAGTAGGCACTGCTTTTATTAAAGACGTAGAACATATGTTTTCCAACCACATCTACAAATGTGAACTGTGGGCCAGTAAATCAAGAGCATCACAGGTTGGTTTGTTATGTAAGGATTTTGAAAGGAGCTCATTTGACAGGTTATTGCAGTATTTAGTAGAAATAAACATACCAACCAGGAAAAAAAGAAGAACAAGAATTTCTCCATCAAAAGACAAATTCACTGAGCTGGGAGATTCTCTGAGGACCATAGAGTTGTATTCATTGCTCAAGGCAAAGGTCCTCCAGGGATGATTTTATCAACTTCGAATGACCACTCTTGGCTGCTGTCATCCTAAAAAATAGTTTTCCTGAACCTTGGCAGGGCTTGTTGGCTCTTTTGTAACCTAAAGAATAGCTGAATCTCCCCCTTAATGAGGACAGTTTCTGAGTCTCCAGTTGAGTGTTTGGCCTTAAAGAAAGAACAAAGCCAACTCTGTAAGAAAGAATCTTATTTTTTAAATCGCATTTTATTTTTTATTATTTAAAACTGTTTTTGAATTTAAATATATTTTGATTATATTCTTCCTCTCCCTGAAGTCCTTCCAGGCTCTATCTCCATGCCTACCCACCCAACTTTAAGTTCTTTCTCAAAAAAAAAAAAAACAATGTAACAAAAACCCCCAAACCAAGAAAACAATATAAAAAAACTATGTACCTCCCCTGCCTACCAAACACACACACACACACACACACACACACACACACACACACACACAAACCAACTTGTGGAGTCCATTATATATTAGTCAACTACTAGTGTCCATAAGGCCTGTCATGGAGTGGTTGATATACCCAGGGTCAGAGAACTTCACAGAAATTTTCGTAGCATAGGAATCATTAGAAGATCCTTGGTAATGTAGAAAATCTTTCAACACTAATTTTCAATGATTAATACATGCAGAATATTTGCTTCTGTTGATATGTGGAACTATGAATTCATTACATTTAACAACTTTGAAATCCATCATTGAGAAAATGTGCTATATATGAAATCATCCTACTGCAATCCCCATTGAAACACACAAAAACCAGTACATAAGGGAATGATCAGAATTTTAAAGCTGAAGCCAATAAGATGCTTCAGTGTGTAAAGACTGTTGCCATGCCTGATAACCTGAATTTGATCTCTAGGATCCACAGCCTAGAAGGAGAGAACCAACTCCTGCAAGTCGCCCTTTGATATCTACATTGTATGCCATAGCACACACCTCCATAGCCACCTGCCCACACCCACACACATATATGTAAAATTTTTATTTAGAATAAAATATTGATAAATAAATGCGAGAGACTAGCAGTTCATTTAAGCATAATAGTCCATTGTGAAATATTCAAAGAACTAATAACAAAATCAAATGACATCAAATATTATTTAAATCATTGCCATGGGACACAGTTAGAAAATGCTTTTGCGGCTCAAATAATGACAACCATACTTGTAAAATTCAAAGACAGTGAGTCAGGATAGTTATTGGTATTAACTTGAGTCCATTCTATGAGTGCTAGATTGTTCCGGGAAAACTACAGAACTAATCAAGACATAAAACTTCTATCTAATATGTTGCACCAAAATTTAGGTCAATAATCTTAGAAGGTTGAAGCAACTATCCAATCTTCAAATTTTGGGTCACTTTCAGTGCTATGCTGGCTCTGGTTTTGCTACATTGGGTTAGTATGATACTCTGGAATGTTGGAAAATTATAGGCCAAAATAATACATGCTGGGCTTGTTAATTTTAGGGCTACAATTTAAACTAATAGTTTCTCAGTGTGCAATGGATTCTACTGAGGATGGTAATGATGCCTTTACTGAGAGGGTGATAGGAAAATGCCACTGGCCTTAAATCAATCTGTTACTGCAGAACTGCTTCCTCAGAGACATACTCTGATACACAGTTATGGAGAAGGAAAATTAAAAATCACCTGATGGCCTACCCATGATTTCTACAGGACTTTTACTAAATCTTGTTTGAATTTAATCTTATATTCCAACTTATATGGTTTCTTTTGTAACCCTTCAGAAGATATATGACAAAGAAGAAGTTCTACTCTATGCACTTGAGGAACTCTATTAGTAATACTATATATACCCTGGTAACATCACCAGGTATTAAAAAATTGTTTTGAAAATTCTATACTGGTTTGTGGTGGTATTGTGTTCCCCAAAATATTATGTATGCTAATAAACTTATCTGGGGTCAGAGAACAGGACAGCCACAATATTAAACATGAGGATAGGCAGTGGTAGCACACGCCTTTAATCCTAGCATTCCAGAGACAGAAATCCCTCTGGATCTCTGTGAGTTCAAGGCCACATTGGAAATGGCCAGGCATGGTGACACACGCCTTTAATCCCAGAAAGCGAGCCTTTAATCCCAGGGAGTAGTGGTAGAAAGAAGAAAGGTATATAAGGTGTGAGGACCAGAAACTAGAAGCATTTGGCCTGGTTAAGCATTTGGCCTGTTTAAGCTTTCAGGCTTCTAGCAGCAGTTCAGCTGAGACTCATTCTGCATGAGGACTCAGAGGCCTCCAGTCTGAGGAAACAAGTCCAGCTGAGAAGTTGGCCAGGTGAGGTTAGCTGTGGCTTGTTCTGTCTCTCTGACCATCCAGCATTTCACCCCAATAACTGGCCCCGGGTTTGATTTTTATTAATAAGAACTTTAAAGACGCCTGCTACACTGGTTCCATATTTGTATGTTAAACTTATGATGAAAGGTGGTAGAGTTATTATATCTTACTAATGATTTGCTGAGGAAACACCTTGTATAAACTGCTTCATTAAAAGTATGAAATTCTGCCACTCACTGTAGAAAAATATGATGGGTAATGTCTCATAGAAAATGTTTTCTCACCACAAAGTGGTGGATTCTTCAAAACGTGCTCTTCTCTGGGACAGTCTGCAAGAGCAGTCACTTCAGTGTGATTAAATCCACCAGCTCTAATAGTATAACACAAATGAGCTTCACTTAGAGACAAGTGTTCAAATTACCGTTCAGGACTTGTATGTAAATCAGATATTATATATTAAGTATTTCTAGAAATCAGAGGGGGAAATGCGCATAGCAGTTATTTGTCTGAGTGATTTTAACGAATTCAAATTCAATAACTTCCTAATAGCTATTATTTTTATTTTGAAAATAACGTTAAAGAAAATTTTACTTTGGTGGTAATTTTAAATTAACTATATGACTAATAAATTAAATATGTGGAGGTTTTAAATGTGTCCAGTTAAGAGAAAATTGTATAAATATACATTATATATTCATAAAAGTAAACCAGTCAATAGAGAGATGATATCCAAGGTACATAAAAGCTTAGTGAGATAGGAGGAATAGCATCAAGAGATATACTGTGCAACATGTGGCTGTATTGAGATTGGTAGGCTAGTAGATTTCAAGTGTTCTTACCTAACAAAGATTATTAAATGGAAATTATTAGATACGTTAATGAGCTTTACTTATATAGTTAAGGCTGTGTGTGATTTTGTATATAAATAATTATAACTTATGCTACATACTATGAATATATGTCACTGTGATTTGTCAATCAAAATTTAGTAAAATTTAAAAATTAGTCTGGACTAAACAAGATGTGGATTACTAAAATATTAACAAACTAGAATATTTTAGGAGGTACTACTAGCACAGTAAGTTATGTGGAATGTAGTAAAATCGTTAACATGAATGAAATATCCTTCAAGCATGAGACTTAGCTGGTATGCTGGGTAAGCTTCTATTGCTGTGAAAAACATCATGGCCAAAAGCTACCTGGGGAAGAAAGGGTTTATATCAGCTTGTGGCTGTAGTTTACTGTGAAGTAAAGACAGGGCAGGGACCCAAGGCAGGAACCTAGAAGCAGGAACTGCAGCAGAGAGCCTAAAAAATCAGTTTACTGGCTTGTCAATCTGCTTTCTGGTCGCATCTAGGACCACCTGCCCAAGGGGGCTGAGAACACTCACATGAACCATTAGAAAATACCCCCATAGACTTATGTACAGGCCAGTCTGAGGGAAGCAGTTCCTCAAATGAGATTCTCTCTTCCCAGATATTTCTAGACTTGTGTCAAGTTGACAAAAACCAACCTGTCCAGCTAGGCAAAGAGCTCAGTGGTAAAATGCCTGTCCTGCACGGGTGAAGCTCTAAATTCAATTCTCGGTCCTAAAAACATCGATTTATAAAGAGAAAATTGGATATAACAGGGATTGAAAAATGTATTTACCTAATTCTGTTAGCTTTAGCTTGTGCTTTTTTTTGATAGTATATGAAATAGAATGCATAATTTTACCTGAGAACTAGACTGTTATTTTGGGATATCCACAAAATATAACTTTTAGACTCATGTTTTGGATTTAATGTCAATTTTTTGACTGCTTTCTGAAGTTAAAAAAAAGTGTTACAATTCATTCAAACAACATGAAGTACAGAATGGACTGTCGGTATGCTTCAGAGCCAATCACCTGCTCTATCTTTCCTTGAGGTCTTTCTTGCATACAACCCAATCTTACTTCAGCTTTTCTGAACAGCCGAAAAAGCTATATTCTGGCAAGAACACTGCTGGGGGCAGTAATTGAATGAGTCAAGTCTGAATCCTTACACAGTGCAGATCCAGAAAGTAGATGGCATTTAAGAATAGCTGTTTCCCTTTTGTGTCTGTATTAGCTGCAATCCTTCTTTCAGTAACACACAAAAGAATTCTGCAGGCAGGGCTCTGTGCTTTGAAGGACCAGTTTGCTAAAAACTATTGCTGAGGAGGATGTCTCTGTCTTATGGTTATTGTTTGTTTTATTTTTTCAATTATAGGCCTGTTTTTTTTGTTTTTGTTTGTTTGTTGTTAAAGAAGTTGACTACTTCAATCAATTCTAACATATGACAAGCAAGTTTCAATATGTTTGTTTCTCTTCCTGGTAAGACTAAGAATTGAATTCATTCTAAATGGAAATACATAGCCAAGTTAAACTCACCAACTATGACCAAACTTATTTCCAGAGATGGTTCAATTTGCAATTTCAATCTATTTTCTTTAATAGAATATGGGCACTTGGTTCTCTGCAGGAATAAGATATTAAAAATGTATACATTCAAGTCAATAGAAAATGGAGTCTTCTTGCTTTTATATGTCATTTTCTAAATTCTCTCCTTCCCTACATACATCTATTAACTTTCAAAATGGGGAAGCCAAGTAAACATTGAAATAATGCCCCCCCACACACACACACACACACGAGTGTACTGGCCATAGACCTAGGCACTCAGCCTCAGTAATGCAGCTGTTTCCTCTGCAGCTCAGATTGACAGGTTTGTTCATAGATTTAAAGAACTGGGGAGAAGCGAGATTGTCATTCCTCTTAGAGCAAACATGACCACACTAGACCAGGCAGGTGGTTTCAGACCAGGAACCACATCTTACCGTCTTCTGAGTTATGCATATCAACAGATCAGTTTGCAAGCTGATGAGTGTGAGTGTAAAAAAAAAAAAATGTCCATGCAGTTCTTAATCTTAAATTTTATCTTGAAAAAATTTTAAAAAATCAACTGGCCAGGATTTGTTTGTTTTATAGAAAATTCATGTGTAAAAACCATTACTCAGTTATTCTAATATAGATACATTTTCCTGAAGAAAACTCTGGTCCGTGAAAGGAATGTTATTTCCCTTATATAAGGCATCTTTCTAGAGTGAAGGTGGTTACCATGTCATAGAATTAAATGTGTATTTACTTCCTTTATCCTCCTACACATTCCTTCTAGTTAATACACTTTGTGGTTGCCCTCATTTAAACATGGTTATCCTATACATCATCCTATACATGTCACCATAAATTAAAGTGAGAGATAAAAGATAAATACGATCTCATTATTGTTTGATGCTTTCCCTGGTGCATTTGGATGCTCACTGGGAAAGGTTTTTTGTTTCTTTGTTTTATTTTTGTCTTTGTTTTGGGTTTCTTGAGGGTATTTTTGTTTTGTTTTTGATTTTTTTTTTGAGACAGGGTTTCTCTGTGTAGCTTTGGAGCCTGTCCTATAACTAGCTCTGTAGCCCAGGCTGGCCTAGAACTCACAAGCAGGTAGAGTGGGGTAGTTGCCTTTAGGTAAGAAAGAATAGTTTTTTTAGCCCAAGCTGAGAAGCCTCACTCACTATCTGATGGCAGATCTGAGCTGAATAACCCCCTCAGAATTCTGCCACCCTGCCTTCTGGTGGCATGATGGCTTGTATCTGTTCATACTCTCTAAGTCAAAATAACTCCTTACCACATTAACTTAGTTGCTTCTCTTTAGATACTTAGCTACAACAATAAGAAAACTAACCGACACATGGGCTCCACCTCTCCTTCATGACTTAACTTATGTTGGACCCCAGCTTCATTAGGACATTTCACTTATTCCTCTATTTCATCTGATAAACTTACACAGCTTAAAAGAATCTGCTAAGTGCTATTTCTAAATGGGTGTCCCAACAGTGCTGATTGGCCATTTCATTCT
>CABHPR010125165.1:7607-20988 GCA_902168415.1 Peromyscus melanophrys
AGAGAGAGAGAGAGAGAGAGAGAGAGAGAGAGAGAGAGAGAGAGAGATTATCTCTTTACAGATAGTCAACTACAAACTTCTGTGGTTGCAGTTGCCGAAGGAAACATATGCTCTGGAATACACACCAAGTGTATTCCAAACAACAGTAAAGGTAGCTAAAGAAGAGAAGTGAAACTTCATTCCTGTTTCTTCCTTACAACAATACACACAGGCTGCATACAGGTCCTAGTTGTAGGCCTGAGATATGAGAGAACCCATAGCTGACTGTTGTGGAACTGTGCACCTCTAGGCTACTTACCTTGAGCCCTTCATATCTAATTTAAATAACCAATGGGAGCACATGCAGCCATTTAGGTCTCTTGTTTTTATTTGCTATTAAAACAAATTAATATTAAATTAGAGAGTAGATAGAAAGCAAAGAGGAAAGAACACATCACAAAGTTTTAATAAATAATATTGAATAGTCATCAAGAGCAGAAAGATTTTCTTTGCAGGGGTAACAAAAGAAACAGTATTAAAAATCCTGAAGGATTTCTTTACAATATTGATATGGGAGATGCAAGAGGTTTTCACATAGATACAGCATCCAGGAGGCCCATAGACCTAAAGATTAAGAATATAGGAGTGTTTCTGAAGGCATAAAAAATGTGCTTCCTAATTGATAATTGTATTAGTTAAGTTTCTGTTTCTCAGATAAAATACCATGGTCAAGGGAATGTTGATCATGGTTTCAGCAGAGTCCATGATGGTGAAGGAGGCAAGATGGCAGGGCCATAGCAGAGAGCTAAGATATCATATCTTCAAAGGCAAGCATGAGGCAGAGAGAAAACTGGAAGTCAGAGTAGACTACCAACACTCAAAGCTCAGCCCCCAGTTTTGTCCTCTCAAACAGTGCAACCAGCTTGTGACCAACGTTTCAAATGATTGAGCCTATGGGCAAAATTTTCATTCAAACAATCACAGTAGTCATATCAGTTTAATTGGAAGGCTTAAATCCAAAGAATTTGATGATCAAATGTGTAAAATTGAAGATAAATTTCAATGGCCAGATAAAAAAATTGTAAGGGCTTTTTAATATCCACAGTAAATCTTTGAAAGTGATGTTAAACAATGGTGCTACCATTCAAAACAAAAATATGTTTAATTATATATTTGTAACACAAATTTCTAAAATGGTCTTATTAATTAGAAAATCTTGAGCCAAATATTGGGGTGAATTCTGAATGATCAGAGAGACAGAACAAGCCACAGCTAACCTCATCTCACCAATTCCTCAGCCAATCCTGATTCCTCAAACTGGAAGCCTCTGAGTCCTCACCCAAATGGTTTCAGCTGAACTGCTACTAAAAACCTAAAGCTTAAAACCCTCTAGTTCCTGGTCCTTAAGCCTTATATACCTTTCTGCTTCCTGTCATCACTTCCTGGGATTAAAGTTGTGTGTCACCATGCCTGGCTGTTTCCAATGTGGTCTTGAACTCACAGAGATCCAGATGGATCTCTGCTTCCCAAGTGATAGGATTAAAGGTGTGTGTGCCACCATTTTCTGGTCTGTATGTCTATCTAGTGGCGATTCCTTTCTCTGACCCTAGATAAGCTTATTAGGGTGCACAATATATTGGGGGACACAATATCACCACATATAATTTGGAAACAAAATACCAACAAATAGTTCAGTGTAGGGAACAAGGGAATAAATGTTGAGTTGTGACTCAATTAAGGCATGTTTACCACATTAGGATAGCTGTCTTAAAACTTGGTGTGTCTGGCATCTCTTGTAAACCTGAGGAGGTATCTTATCTTTGACACACTAAGAGACAGATGCAAAGATGCTTATTGTATCACAGTTAACCTGGAGTTGATGTGGCAATGAGTAGAAGAGAGAATAAGAATTTCTTATGTCACACCAGAGACACTGGAATGTACTGAGGAAATGACACACGATAGGGAGTAAAAATTCACATTGCAAATTTAACTTATCACTTACAGATCGAAAGCATTTATGCAAATTTGTGAAAACATAAATCAATTATACACATAAGTGGGCATATATAGATTTAAAATAAAATATGAAAACTAGTCTAGTTGGATATTAAGTAAATGCATTGGAGAGGTTATCTAAGAAGGGAAGCTGGGGAATGGAACTGGAATCATAACAGGCCTCTATTTTGTTTCTAAACTCAAATATGACATTATGAGTATCATAACCCTTGTTGATCAGTACACACTTCCTTAAGTCTCTGCATGCCTCTCTATTTAATTACAACAATAATAATTTAAACTCAGAAATATATGCTTTGTTAAAGGATTTCATGGAACCTGGGCTGGCATCTAACGCTACGCTTAGCAAACATGGCCTTAAAGTTGTGATCATCCTGTCCCCATGTCCCTCATTGTAATTATGTGCCACCACACAAAATTGTAGGCAGTGCTGGGTATCAAAGTCAGAGCTTCATTCATGCTAGGCAAACATTTTACCAAGTGGGATCTATCCAAGCCATGATCAATATTATTTTCAAAGGAAATTTTTCTCATCTTTATAAAACATATAATATTATGTAATTATATAATTTATAACATTAAATAATGGATCATAGAAGGTTCATATGTCACCTGGAATTTTTGTGTTTTTTTGTCTCTCATCCCACTGTGATGTGAATGAGACTAAATAAGCATTGTTTTTTTGGTTTTTTTGGTTTTTTTTTTTCCTCAGCTAGGTCTCAAATAAGTGCAGCCAGGTGCCTTTCCCCAATTACTCTTTATAACCATTGAAAGAATGACAGAAGATAAGATGAATATATAATACTAGACTTGGTGGTAACAATGCAAATTCTAGGGCCTTGGTCAACATTATAAGCATTTGAATTAAATTTAGTAAGAATTGGAATAATCTTTTTTTTTTTTTTTTGGTTTTTCGAGACAGGGTTTCTCTGTGTAGCTTTGCGCCTTTCCTGGAACTCACTTTGGAGACCAGGCTGGCCTTGAACTCACAGAGATCCGCCTGCCTCTGCCTCCTGAGTGCTGGGATTAAAGGCGTGTGCCACCACCTGGCCCGAATTGTAATAATCTAACAAGAAGAAAGTATATAAAGAAATATTGATCACTCATCTTCCTTACTCTATGTGTGATTTTGTTTTATTAAGAGTACCAGAGGGACAGATGCTATTGAACTTGGGCGATATCTCATAATACAGTAACAAAATCCCACATTTGCTTTGAATGATAGCTCTGTATATTCTCCGTGTGTGGACTTTGGCAAGCAACTTATGCCCTCTCTTCCTTGGTTTCCTTGTTGTATTTCATGGGTGAAGCAACAGTACCTCTGTAAGGTCGTGGGGAGGAAACAGCCAAGTGTGAGGATGAGCACAGGGAAGTCCAGTTGGAACTGTGACAATGTCGACTAACATAAGCGCATTCCAAGTGTGAGGGTGAGCACAGAGAAGTCCAGGCGGCACTGCGGCAGTGTCGACTAACGCAAGCGTATTCCAAGTGTGAGATGCCCACGGTTGTCAGCAGAAAGTTAAGACATCAATTTCTGTATGAACTAGGCTTGGATCTCTGTAGCTATCCACACATGGAAGCATGGGGTAGCCTATTCAATGACAAATGAATGCAACCACATCCGCTGGTCCAAAAGATGTGTAAGTGAGTGCAAGCTTCAATTGTGTAGATTTAAGTTGAGAAATAACAATAATAACAACACGAAACCACCATAAGCAAGGACAACAGAAATGAAAAAGTCATGTCCCCTAAAAAAAAAAAGAAGAAGAAAACTATATTTCCTTATATTAGGCAGTTGATTTTTAAAATGTTATAAGTCCACCAAAAAAATCCTAAAGGAAAAATGAAATTATGTAAGATCTGTGTGTCAGTGTGGTTCCTGGAGTCACTAACTGTGGCTATTGGAAATAGAGTAAATTTTGGAACCCACTTACTGCTTCAGAAGACCTCTGTAAAACGAAATCAGTGGGAATCGCTGATCCTAGAGGTCCTCCAAATGCCTCTGTTAGAATCAGTATTAGAATTGCAAACTTGCAAAAAGAAATCAATGACACATTTTCAAAGTTGAAATCAATAGGTTTTTGGAATTTTTTTTTAAGAGGCTGTGCACATTGCCATTATGGAAACTGCTACTTTTATCTCAATCTGATCTTCAAGAGCAAGTAACCTTGTTTGAGTTTCAATAGAAAAGTCACTCATGAATTTACATGGCCATGTGAGCTGTATAGTGTTGATTGCAAAGATATAAAACCAAATAATGCCATAAAACAGCCCTCCAGGCACGCTGCCTTTTTAAACTATTTGCATAAAGATGGACTGCACATTGTTATGCGCATGTAGTTAAACTTTCAGATTCAAAGGAAAGGAAAAAAAAAACCTCTTATGTTCCCTAGGGCTCAGAAATTATAACCTATGTAATCATTTCACAAGCGGCTTTCAGAGACAAGCAAAAGGAAAGCCTATCAGGCTTGTTGAAAATAAGCATCGTGTTTGTTTCTGGGTATAACATGCAACATTAAAACAAAAACCTGCCTCATGAAATGTCATTTCCATGCAGGATGTATGTAAATAAATGTTGACACACAGCATTTGGGAAGAGTGAGCAAAAGACTTATCAATTTATAATTAATATTTCATGCACATGATAAAAATAGAAATAGCTAGGCAACGAAATAATGGGGCATAAAATCCTTTATTGCTCCCTTGGGAATAGGAAAATATTACCTTTCCTGTCATTTTGATATTTTATTTTTCACTAGTTTTCCTTGTTGAGTCCATGACATATGTGTGGTAACATAATTTATACTTTGAGAGGTTTGTGTGCCTTAAGCATGAATCACTGATGACTTGTTGTTTTAATTATACTTAAGAAATTAGTTTAAACTGTAACATTGGTCAAAATCTAAGCTTGCTGCTGAAATAGAGGTATATCTAGATAATTCAAGTTCACTTTCCCATTGGTCTTATAAAACGATGACCAGAAAATTAATTCTGGTTTTCTCTCCTCTTTTTTTTTTCATTTTTCTTTATTAAGAAATTTTCTACCCACTTCACATACCACCCACACACAGATCCCACCTCCTCTCTCCTCCCACCCCCCAGCCCTCTTTCCCAAGCCACCCCGCATCCCCATATCCCCCAAATCGAGGACTCCCATGGGGAGTCAGCAGAGCCCAGCACACTGAGCCTAGGCCGGTCCAAGCCCCTTCCCACTGTACCAAGGCTGTGCAAGGCATCACAACACAGTCACTGGGCTCTCAAAAGCCTGCCCATGCACCAGGGACAGATCCACATCCCCCTGCCTGGGCGACCCCAAGCAGTTTGAGCCAAACAACCGTCTTCCATATCCAGAGGTTCTAGTCCAGTCCCATGGGGGCTTCCGACTTGGTGGGGGAGTGGCAGAGAGCAAGGAGTGTGGAATGAGAACATAGGGAAATGGGAGGGTCAAGCTGGAACAGGGACAGAGTGGGAGGGCAGGGAAGAAGATACCATGAGAGATGAGGACATCATGGGAATAGGAAGAGGCAAGGTGCTGGGGAGGCTCTCAGGAATCCACAAGGATGACCCCACCTTGGTCTGCTGGTAGTGGTCCAGAGGGTGCCTGCACTGGTCTACTCTGGTGACCGGTCTAGCAAATAACCTAGCTGTCATCATAGAGCCTTTGTCCAGTGACAGATGGAGGCAGATGCAGAGATCCATGGCCAGTCACCAGGCTGAGCTCCGGGAATCCAATTGATGAGAGAGAGGAGGGATTCTGCAGGTGAGGGACATTGAGATCATGATGGGAGGACATGCAGAGATGACCAGCCACACTAGTGGTTTTCTCTCTTCTAAAATACTATGAAATAAGGACTTTTTCAGTTCATATTCATTGAGAATAAACAGATTGGTTTTTGTTTGCTCTTTTCTCAGAATTAGTCAATATATATATATATATATATATATATATATATATATATATATATATATATATTTACATTATTTTCTTTAGAATCTTGTATGACCAATGGCTAATTTAACTCACAGGTATGTGTGCATGTGGTGTGTGTATGTGTGTGTGTGTGTGTGTGTGTGTGTGTGTGTCCATATATATTTGTAGTAGACGATTTGATTTCTAGTAATAGTTGTCAATCTCAGTCATCAATGACACTACAAGTCCCTTCAGAGGTGGGTTGGAGATGGATAATTCTATGATCACAAAGAAGACCCCAGACACCCTATCTACAGCTTGAGCCAGAATGGCTATCATTAAAGTCTTTTAAAACAGTTTATGTGATTGGAGTAAGTAATTAACTGGCAATGTATTTACTACCAGTTTTCTTTATAGCTACTAAAATCTTTTTTTTAATTCTATGAATTATTTTCTGTGGTTTATAAATATGCCGGTCTTAATAATGAAAAAGTAACACATACAGGACTTTAAAAAGGCAAGGAACTTTCCCAAAAGCTGTAAATGAGCAATTTATGTATATGTACTAGAAACCCTTTAGCAATAGTTATGTTGGTATATCCTAGGGTGACATATCTGAAATAGTTAATCATCATTACTAATTAATATTTTATATGAATGATATTTTTACATGACCATATGCAAAAACTGACAAATTCAAAATGCTGGAGTTTCTAAATACTCAAATTTATTTTTTGAAGATGTCAGAATTTGATTGTTTTCATTCAGTGAGGGGTGGATGAAAAGGATGTTTTTGCACATCTTGTGAATGCAGAATGCATAACAGGTGATTTATGTATAAGTGTGAAGAGCTGTAAAATTCTATTAGTCATAATGTATGTTAGTGTTTTGTCGTGGTGACAAGTACCTGAGATAAACAACTTCCAACTTCAATTTTTTCCTTAAAAAGGAAAAATATTCACTTTGCTCACAGTTTCAAAGATTGCATCCCATCGCCCTGCTACTTTGGGTCTCTGGAGGCAATGACACTTTACATCTTGGTAACAGCATATGATAGGCCTGTGTGACAGAGATGTTCTCTCACTTCATGAGGCCTGAAAGCAAGACAGCAGAAGGGGGAGCCGTCTTGGTATCTCTTTCAGGGGTACACCCTAAATTTCCTCCACCAAGACCAGCCTCCTAATGTTCCTAACACTTCCCAGTACCAGGAGAAATAGAGAATGGTTACCAAGTCTTGAGTACAGGGGCCTCTCTAGGACAGTTAAAATTCAAACCACAGCAGAATACTTCCAGAAATAAGATAATGTTATCAAGTATGTGATTATTTATTACAATATTAAATGTAATGTCAACCTAATTTGAAACAAAATGAAACAGTAGGTTAAAAAAATTGAAAAGAGTATGGGATACTCACTTACAAAACATTGATCACCAGCATCTAAAGTTCTCAGTTTGGAGAAATAACTATAGTATTATAAAAAATATTGAAATGAGTGCCTGGGAAGATGTCTCCATGGATAAGAGCACTTACTCGACTTGTAGAGCCCCTAGGGTAGTTCTCAGCACCCATATAGGATGGTTCACAACCACTGTAAACCCAATTTCAGGGTATCTGATGCCTTCTTCTGGCCACTGTGAACACTGCACACAGATGTTGTACATACAGACAAATAAGCACGCACACACACACACACAACTAACAAAAATTGAATATTTTTAATGAAAAAAATTGTAAATTAAGATCTAAATTCATGGAAGTAAATATTCGTAGGCATACATATGGACCGAAATCCACCTTTAGCTAATACCCCAGTAGACACAAGCAGAGTTCTGTGTGCTTTCTTTTCTCACTCCACGTTTCTGTGCCCTCCTGCTCTGAATTCACTGAGGCAATGTTACTCATACAGAGCAAAGATAAAGCCCATCCCTGTCAATGCCCCACCTGCCCTCTGTTCCCAAAATTCTTGCACAAAAATATTCTATGATTTTACAAGCTTTGCTAAAACTTTGAACAAATGTATGGGGGAATATTCTCTTATTGTACATGGATTTTTAGCCTTTCCATTTTTCTCCTTTTAAATCCTTTTAGAAGTAAGCAGCCAGCCCTGTCTCCTTCTCCTCTGTACCTGTGCTCATGTGATGACTGTCCTGAGCTCTCTGGAAGTCTCAACCCTGTCTCTTTCATTTTTCAACCCTCTCTTAAGTAAAATTTTCAGACATATTATTTGGGTCAACAAAGAAATATCCTTGTGCAGAATTCTTGAAAATTTGATTTTCTTCATTTATTTATCACTGCCAATAATGAAATATTTCTTTAAATGGAAATTAAGGTTCAGAGAATTCATTCTTACTGAAAACATTTTAACTCATGTAAAGCAAGCAATCTCTCTCATTCCTTTATATGCTTTAACTAAAAATAGAATCCTCAACTTGGGCCTTAGACTATTTACATAAACTGCTCTTGCTCTCTGGTTGTGTGGGAGAATGAACAATTACTCTCTACCCACTGAACCTGAAGTACAAATCCATTCATCCATATTCTCTGTCTCTCTCTCCCCCTCCCTCCCATTCTCCCTCCCTCTCTCCTGCACTTTTTCCTTCCCTTCTCCCTCCTACCTTTTCTCTCCCATTTTTGATTGAACAATGCCTTTCACACAGCTAAAATGATAAATTTCAACTGACAAAAGAAAATGATAGAAGGCCGGTGTTCATCATCCTGGCACTCGTCTCCCTCACAGCAGTATTTGGATTCATTCAGCATCCTGCTACCCTGAAAAGCTGTCTGCTGCTTTCTTCGCTCCCAGCCATTAGTTTTGATGCCTTCTTTTCTTCTGTTTCTTCCTATAAAAATGTTATCATGTGTGCCTGGAACACACACAGACTTCTGTGTTTCTGCATAGAAATACTGATGTGTGAATTTTGAATACCTAGAGTAACCTAGCCATGAACCCTCCCTATCCTAGTAACAGTCTGGGAAATCAAGGAAAAGTGGGTAGCTCTTCATCCACAGAATTACAGTTCTCAAGAATTAGTTATCCTGACATATATTTATTGTTGGAATTATTGCTTTATGTTTACTTATACTACCAATTAATGTGAGCATGAAAATAACTCATTCAGGATATTCCCTCTTTGTTTTCTCAATCTAACTATTAATCTCATTCCTTTTTTCATCATGCAAATGCTGAGAGAGAGTTTAGAACAAACATAGACCAAATAAAATACTCCTAGCCTAGTCTAGCAAAACTGTAACAACTTTCAAAAGGGGGGTATAGTGATGCTCTATAACCTGAATAACAGTCCTGTATCCCACTTCCTCATCGTGGCTCCGTCTTGTTGATAACAGTTGAGGCTGCAGTATTAAGAGAGAGCAGACCATCAGAAACAGGACATTAATGACAGCAGAAAGTATCTGAATTTCTTTTTATCTAAGGAGAAAGAAAAGTTTGATGTAAACAATTTGTTTGAAAAAGCAGCCAGATGGGGGTGAACTCATGAATCACACTGTCAAATTTGGCAAGCATGAGCTTTGAAAGGTGGGCATACACATCCCACTGTCATCTGATGATTCTCTAATTTTATTCTGAGAAAAGGCACAGAGAAAAATCATAGAGAAAAGAAAGAAATGAAAGTCATATGGGACTTAAAGACTGGGGTTTTACAGTTTTCCTTTCCTTTTACCAGCCACAGACTACCACTTGACCTTCTTTTAAGTATTCTGAAATGTGTTCTCCTATCTCCGTTTCCATCTCTGGTTTTCTTTCTCTGGCATTCTTGCCTCGAGATGGCCCACTGTGGCTAACAGGTTGGAGTGGAGGAGTCTCAATATTGTTGCAAATGGAACAGATGAACTGGGTTCGTGAAGCAAAAGTTTTGAGGTCATATCATCTTGGGGCTGAAACTTACATCATCAACCTGCTCTCACAGTGAAGGATTCATCAGGAAAACTGGTTTGTTGGGACTGAAAAGAGGACAGGCCCTTCAGAGCATGTTAATTTACCTGAGTATGAAATCATGGATGTACAGACAAACATAAACTGGGATTCTGGATTATTTGCGTTTTATTTTTTTATTTACTTTACTTTGTTTGTTTGTTTGTTTGTTGAGACAGGGTTTCTCTGTGCAGCCCTGGCCATCCTGGAACACACTGGCCTGGAACTCAGGTTTACCTGCCTCTGCCTTCTGAGTGTTGGCTTTAATGGCTGGTGCCACCTCCACCAGTTGATTCTGGGCTATTTGAGTTTTAAATGAGATTAGGAAGAACAAAATGCCTTATAGTACAGATTTCCTAGCACATTTTTTTTAATAATTAGTGGTAGTATTTAGAATTGGAACCTCTGCTTAGATTAATTTTGTCAAGACCAGTGTGAATGTATCTAATGGTTTCTCTCTACAACCATGACTAACTCTTTCTTCCTTAACTTTACTGTCTATAACATATATGATAATGTTTGTGATTATTTTATTTGTGTTAAATTAAATAATAAAAATTTCATATGCTGTCAGAATAAGCAGAAGAAAACATTATTTGCTTGAGCATCCTAGCTCCACTCAGAACCATTGTTAGAGAATACAATGAAATCTAAAAATAGAACCCGTCCAGATCATTTGTATTACTCTAAATTAAGGCATAAATTAGGTAAGTGAAATTTCATGCTTTGTGTTTAGACTGTCAACTCATTCTCATGTTGCTGTTCAGTAGGTTTTACATTCTATGAAATTCAAAGGAAATATACAAATATCTATTATGTGGTCACTCCCCTTAAAAATTGCCAGTCTCAGGAGGAAAAGGCAATATCAAGATAACTGCCCTCATCTAGGTGTGTGTATCATCTTCCTATAATCTCAACACTTGGGAGCCAGAGGCAGGAAGATCGCTCTAAGTTCAAAGTCAGCATGCTCTGTATAGTGAGGGCGACATAAGACTGAGTCTCAAAGCAAAACAAACGTCACTATTTGATGCTAACTGAAACACTTGAAATAGGAGCACAAAAATAAGTTCCAGAATTCTAGAATGTTCAGGATGGCAAACATTAGCCATAAAATATTAACAAGAATACCACAGATGGAATTAATTCCAAAATTTCTCAGAGAGCAAAAGTCATTGCATTAAGTCAGTACTGTGGAATTGACCGAAGCATGCTCAACAAACAGAAGAGGAGGAAGAAGGCTCTGCAATTTCATGTAGATGTGTGATCAATCTGTTGGCTTTGTTTCTGCTTTGAAATTAATAACTGCCTGTGAAATCTATGTAAATAGCTAAATTTGAAAAATCATGGTTCACAGCTCGTGGCCTTGATCAAACTCTCAAGAAATTCTCTCCAGAGACCTGATAGATGGCAGATGTTCCACATGAAGTAGATTAAATATGCGGAAGGGCTATTTGACTTTTCTCTAGTACACCATTTCTTCAAAGTTATCAACCAAAAGGAAAGTTTTGAAAGAGCAATAAGTTAAATGGTATCAAACAAAATGCAGAAGAAGGATGCATATCGGGTCATTGAAAACAGGGCAGTTTTAGCCATGCCACTGTGATAACAAAGATAAAGAAAGACCAAATAGAGGAAGAAAATGTTAGAGGTTTACAATGTATAGTGCAGAGTCTTGCTTAGCATATCATGGCAGAAAATTTCAGTGGGTAATATATTTGTGTGTGTACTGTGTCTGTGCACTGTAAGTGGTATCTGTGTGCTCTCTGTGTTATATTTGTATATGTCAGTGTGGTACACATGTGTGTGGTGCATTCATGTGAGATTTTGAGGTGCTAACTCCTTCAGTTGTGGACAGAATCCCCAGAAGGATGCAGAGCACTGTCCTTTGCCACTTTCTGCCTTCTGCCTTCTGCCTTGAAACAAGACCTCTCACAGATGAGAGGGGAAGGAGGGAGGAACTGAGAGGAGCAGAGAGAGGAAACACTGTAATCAGGATATATTGTATGAGAAAACTTATTTTCAATGAAAGGGGAGGAGGAAGGAAAAGAAACATGGTCTCTCACTGAACTATAGTCTCATTGTTTTGTCTGAGTTGACTATCCAGAAAGCTCTTGAGACCCACCTGGCATGATTGTATGGATTTGGGGTTTCAAATCCATACAGTCATGCCAGTTTTTTTTTTTTTTATGTGGATGATGTAGATTCTAACTCAGGTATTTTTGCTTACAGATCAAGTACTCTTGTCATTTACATACCCCTAAAATACTCTCAAAATATAATTCCAGGATATCCTGACAAGAAAATGGAAGAGTAGAGGAGTTAAACAGCTCATCGAAGGTCACATGGATTTAAAAACAAATAAAAATAAATAACCAAACAAAAAACTCACATCAGAACCAACATATCTGCTAAAATCTTCTAATCCCCTTGTGCTTTCCTAGCTGTTTTTTTGAAATTGCTTCTTCCTATAACATTGGCAACTATGAGGCAAATAGTATCAAGTGTTTGTGTAAAAAAGTAAAAGGCTCCAAGCATAAATCTCTCCATTATAGGCTTCTGAAATGCAAATAAATTCTTAGTCAAGCCAACAGGTATAGTTGGGAAGGCCAATCTGGTGTCAGCAGTCTGTGTGCATCTCACTGTCATACATCATACCTCTCAACAAACAGCATAGAGTTAAAAGCTGGAATCTGCTGACAGCATCCATGAATTTGAACTCAGTAAGTCATGAAAACACACAATTTCCTCCTCTGAAAGTAGGGACATAAATGCCACCATTTTCAGAGTATTTTGTTTTCAGGGATGTGTTACATTTTTTAGGCTTTTAGAAAATACATCTTGGCTGAGAAGATACCTCTGTGGGTAAACTGCTTGCACTGAAAGAATGAAGGCATGAATTCTATGCCAGAATCTTTTTAAAAAGATTTTAAAAGCCAGTCACAATATCAACACTTATAATCCCAGCAATGGGGAAGCAGAAGTGGAGACAGGTTAATATCTTGGGCTCACTGGCCTTCAATACTAGCAAATTCCAAGACAATGAGACACCCTTTTTTTAAAAAAGCCTAAGACGTATAGCACCTGAGGAACACCAGAGGTTGTACTGCACACATATGCACATGTACTATACACACATGTGCGAATGCTTACACAGAAACATACATACATACATACACACACATCCTTGCACTTAATATATTATGTATATGTGTTTACATTTTGCTTCTAGATTAATCAACAATAGGAAGCAAGTTGGAGACTCTTTCAGTCATTGATATGGAAGCCTATGGGAAAAAAATTCATTTCAGAAAATTTTACCAGTGAAATACTGTTCAAACCATATGTCCTCCACATGACAACAGAAAAAGTAATTATAAGTAGAAACAAATGAGCAAATGACATTTGCTTCAAATTGATCCCATTTATAGAACAACTTTGATAAACTCTGAATAACCTTGATCATCAAAGATTAAAATCATTACCCAAGACTATTGCACACACACACACACACACACACACACACACACACACACACACACAC
>CABHPR010125166.1:0-16376 GCA_902168415.1 Peromyscus melanophrys
ACCACCCTGGCAGATCAAGTACCTTTTAAAACAAATTCCAAGACTGAGGGTAAGCCAATGGTCAAGCACTTGACCAGCATGCACAGTGTACTTGGTTCCAGCTAGACACTATAAAAGTCCTATCAGAGGGCCAGCCAGATGGCTCAGCTGTACAAGCCTAATTCCCTGAGTTCAATTCCCAGAACCCAGGTAAAGGTGGAAGGAGAGAACTGACTCCAAAAAGTTGTCCACTGACCTCCACATGTGCATCCCCATACACAACACACATCATACAAACACAAAACAAATTAAAATAAATTTTCAGAAAAAAACTGAAAATGAAGAAAGTATGAAATTGCTAGAAATCATATTGAGAAGTAATAGCTTTTTTTTTTTTTTAGTAGCCGTGAAAAGGCATAATTCTCTACTCTGAAATTAGGAGATCTAGCCCCTCAGAGAGTGTTGAAGAAAAGGAGGTAGAAAAACTGTAAGGGCAGGAGGATGGAGAGAAGTCCTGTGCAAAGCTGTCTTCTGGACATGATATAGTCAGTCCCTGCCTAAGCTCACAGCAGCTGTGCTTCCTTGCACAAGAGCTAGGCAAGAGCGGCCCTTCCACCTTCCATCATGGATAGGGGAAGGACTATTAGCAGATGATGGCTACGATGAAAGGGAGGAGTCATTTTCTTCAGGGGTGTAGGCACTGGTAAGTTGCTGAGGCACCAGCAAATAACCCCACACTCAGGCTCAGGAAAGCAACCCCAAATCAAACTCAGTAGGTCACAAAAGATCAAAACCAAAACCAAACCAAAAAGACACAAAAGTTTAAAAGGGCGACCTGTCGGGAAGAAAGAAAGGTTTAGTGGGAGTTCAAGGAGGATGAGAGAAGGTAATGGGGGTGAAAAATGACCAAAATACATGATATATATGTATGAAATTGTCAAAGAATTAAAAAAAAAAAGACTAGGTGATATCCCTGGGCAAAGAAAGATTGGAGGGAAGACTGTAACAAGTCTTTTTCTGTCTCGCCAGCCAGCTCTCAAATAATGACACAGAGACTTTTTGTTGTTGTTGTTGTTTTTCCTTTGAGACAGGGTTTCTCTGTGTAGTTTTGGTGCCTGTCCTGGATCTCTCTCTGTAGACGAGGCTGGTCTTGAACTCACAGAGATCCACCTGGCTCTGCCTCCCAAGTACTGAGATTAAAGGCATGTGCCACCACCACCCAGCTGACACAGAGACTTCTTATTAATTATGGAAGCTCAGCCTATAGCTTAGGCTTGTTCCTAACTAGCTCTTGTAACTTAAATTAGCCCATTTATATTAATCTACATTCTATCACATGGCATGACCTCTCTTCCATCTTGTACCTCCTGTTTCCTCTCCGTATCTCCTGTGCACCTAGATTCTCCTCCTCTTTCTTTCTCTCCCTGGAAATCCTGCCTATACCTCCTGCCTAGCTATTGGCAATTAAGCTCTTTATTAAACTAACCAGAAGGCACCTTGGCAAAGACACATCTTCACAGTATACAAATATTCTGCAACAGAGACCTTCAAGAAGACAAAAAACACTTGAAAGCTAAGTCATAAGTTACAAGGCATGCAATAAGAAGGCATTTTCTCCAGGCAGTGGTGGTGCATGCCTTTATCCCAGCACTCCGGAGGTAGAGGCAAGCAGATCTGTGTGACACTGAGGCTAGCCTGATCTACAGAGCTGTTAAACAGTGAAACAGTGAAACCCTGTCTTGAAAAACCAAAAAAGTAGGGGGGGGGATTTTCATGAGCACCACGAAGAAATCTCAACAAATGAGCTCCTTCTTTGAGAACTTGCATATTGGCAATTATGGAAATAATCCTAAGGAACTATCTAGACACTGGGTTTCCAACATGTTTTGCCTGACCATCGCTAATGTTTCATCATGAAACACTTCATTTCTACTTACAGAAATACTCTCCCCCCGTCACACACAGCCAAAGAGCAGCATAGTTGAAGTGGGCTTTTGGGAGTCACTGAGTTATAAGTCCCTCCTAGGTTTTGGCTGGCCAGACCTTCCTTGAACATCTCCAACAATGGGAGGCTCACCTCTCCTGATCCAACTCCACACTCCTAATTGCTTCTCAATACTTGTTTATACTTTATCTGAAAATGTCTAATACCTTGTAACTTTCATTCTTGTTTTCTTCTTGGAATTAAAGAGAAGCCTATCTTCCTATGCTAACTCCAAAAGGACCTGCCTTGTGCCCCTAAATATTTTATTTCCTGAGCAAACCATCCTCACTCATCTTGTCTGTTGCTCATCTGTCATGATTTATAATGCTGTACGATGTGACTCTTGTGGAGGAGTTGAAGTTGGTCTGTGTCCTCATGAAATATATTTTCCAGAATTGAACCTAATAAATCAAAGTGTGGTAAGATGCATCATCAAAGCACAGAACAGTCAGAATGCTATATTTCTATTTCAACAGGCTAGGAATGCTTTGGTTGGATGTCCCTGAACCCAACCCATGTTTTGAAGTTTCATGTTGCTTTGCTGCCACTGAATTCAGGCCACTAACGCCCTCAAATTATTTTCTTTCACATGCTGCTATTTACCAAGTTCTTCCTACAACCTTAACTTTTGTTCCAAGGATAGAATACAGAACTGGGTACAATTGAAATTTCACCTTGGGTTGGAGCTCGATCTCAGTGGTAGAGCACATGCTAGCACATGCAGGGTCCCAGATCCAATCCCCAGCATGATGAAAATAAATGAAAGTTTATCTTAATACACATAGCCATTTATACATGTATCCTGTTTTATTCCTTAAAAGGTACTGGGTGGCCAATATATCATCTCTGGGCTAATGTCAGCTTGGGTCTTGCTTTGCAGGCTGATTTATTCACATTTCCTCCCAGCTTCTTGATCTCCATATATTGAGAGCCAAGTCCACTCAGCCCCTCTCCAGGATACTTAAAGAGAGATTGGAAAAAGACTTGTCTGGGAAAATAGCCCTAGTCCATACAGACTGTTGACAGAATTTGCCAAATTTGACCAAGACAGATCTGTTTATCAGCACTCAGGCCTTTTCTATGGGATTCGAAGACAGGATTTGAAAATACGGAAACTAGATTCACGGGATTCCTGTAGTCTACTAGGATGATAAGAATATCACAAAAGACCCCAATACCCGTTTGTCACGCTCTTAGTAAAATAATCCCTTCTCTCTCCCTCCCCTTTCTACATTGACCTACCTCTCATTTGATTTCTCACTACGAGATGTCTGAAGCTAGGACCTTACATATGCTGGGCAAGCACTCCACCACTAAGCTATAGCTTCGTCCCTGAAACATACTGAGGAGGCCAAACCACCATGGTACTCTTAATAGACAAGTAACGTTGAAATCTTAGGGCAACATTTGTATCATCTACTGTCTTGCCAGTTTTGAAAAGCAAGACATTTGCCATTTCCTGTCTTCAGGGAGTTTCTATTTCCCATAGATTGCAGATGATATTTTATGCATCTCTTTTGAGAACTGTTTCCATATTCTTAGATATGATTTACCCAAATCTGAAGATTTATATTCTTTCGGGTGTCATTTTCGTTTTCTTTCCCTTTGATTATTTGCTTGTTTATCTTGCAGGACTAGGAATGGAACTCAAGATACGGCATATGGTTGACGAGGGTTCTACCACTGAGAGACATCCCCAGCCCAATATGGACTTTCTAAAGGCCGTGCCACTGTTTCCATCTGCAGCATTGGGAATGGACGGTTGGTGGTGGGAGGAAATCACAGTCCCCTTCCCCCAAAAAGAAATTGGGATACTGTTTTCAAAATGAGCGATGGATACTGGGTAAATAAAATAGATTTCACGGCGGCAGTGAACCTACAATTTCAAATATCCTTTAAGACTCAGTTCTTTCTAGTTAGTCTTTCTGAAATTACTATTCCAGTTCTGTGCTGTTCTTATGGTTTGAATCTTTGACTCCCATCTCCCTCTTCCAGACTTTTATGTATCTTACAAACTGAGCTCCTCAGAGAACCTATCCCTAGCTCCTCAGCAACTTCGGGTCCCTGAGTTGTTTTCTTTATGCTGTGGACTTAATGTCCATATCCTTTTCAAATTCCTCTGTTGAAACATCAATCCATGATTTGATGATATTTGGAGAAGAGGCCTGAGGGATGTAATTAGAGTCTGATAATCAAGTCCGAAAAGATGGGATTCATGTTCTTATAAAAAAAAAAGAAAGAGGCTCAGGAGAGTTTGTGTTCTCTCTCCCTCTCCCTTCCTATCCTCTCTTTCCTTTCTTGGGATACAGTGAGAAGACTGGCTGCCTACCAACCAAGAAGAGAGTTCTGACCAGATACTGGATGGGCTGCCCTGTAATCTTGACCTTCCCAGCCTCCAGAACTGTGAGAAATAAATATCGTTTTTGTTGCTGTGGTTGTTGTTGATTTGGGGGTTTGGGAGTGCTGGGCATTGAATCTGGGATGTGATACATACGAAAGCATTCATTGTACCACTGAGCTGCACCCCAGGCTATCATTGTTTAAGCCACCTAATCAACGGTGTTGTATTGTACTGCACAATGAAGGCACTCCACTATTATTATTAGAGGCTCTAGTACCTTCACACAGATAACTCCTTTTGCTTGTTTGTAACACACATCTCTTGGAAACAGATGTATTCATTCAGGTTTATTGCTTTTGGTAAGCTCTGATGCTATTTCTACAGTTCCTGTTACCAATGTGGTTGAAAATTAGTTTGAAAGCAGAGAAGATGGAGTCATTGAGGGCTTCTGAGGTCAATAGGCTGGGAAATAAATCGTTCCATTTATCAGGATGAGAACTGAATCCTCATATTAACCTTCCTAATTGCTTGCTTACCTTGTTTTTCTACTTTCTAAGTGAACATGAACAAAGCCACTTGCTGCTCTTCTCATTAACACTAATGATCAATAAGTAGAAAAAAATTGCTGATTCTTATATTTTGTTCAACATTATGTATGCTTAATTTAGAGCTTATTAGGGCATTGCCAGTTTTGCTCATTATGTCTTCGACGAGATGAATGTGTTTCTTCGGCAAGCAGTTAACACGAAGCAGCAATGACTGACTCCAGTTTTGTAATCAAGCAAGGTTTCCAGTTGTAGCTACAGCTGGGAGTGGGGCGAGAAGACGTAAACATGAACATTTAATATCACTTTCTTCTCTTCTCAAGAGACAGAGGTACTTGTAACTGTTAAGCATAGAGAACAAATAACCAGAGCCAACTTGAAAGTATTTGGCCTTGCACCCTTCCCTAATTTCCTTGAGGTTCATCCCATCTATTAAAATCATGACATGATGGGCTGGAGAGTTAGCTCAGAAATTAAGAGCACTTGCGTTCTTGCACAGGACCTGGGTTTGGTTCCCTGTACCTGCATTACAGCTCATAACAATCCATAACTCTAGTCCCAGGGGATCTGACACCCTCTTCTGACCACAGGTGCCATGGGCACCATGCAGTCATGTGGTATACATATAGCAGGCAAAATACTCATACACATAAAATGAATTCATTTTTTAAAATACAGTCACAACATGAAATATAAGTAGATGCTACAACATGGATGAACTGCAAAAACTTTGTAAGAAATGAAAGAAATCAGTTACAAGGGACCAAATATTGTTTGATTCCATTTATATGGAATTGACAGAATAAGGAAATCCACAGACAGGAAGCAGATTAATGGTTTCCAATGGACTATGAGGCTGGATGGCGGGGATGCAGAGTGATGGCAGAAAGGTTTGAGATTTCTTTACAGAGTGACAACAATGTTCTGTCATTGATTGGGCTAGCAAGTACAATAGCCAGAGAGACTATTATGCCAACCAACATTAAATATTATTTATACTATTTCTTAAAATTTCTGGAACAGACTGCTTTCCTGGGGATGTTCTCCTGCCCAAGTGATCAACAGGCCCATTTGGATTAACTTTTTAGAGAGGGAAAAATGATATGTCTTTTATTATTGTTGTTAATGTTTTAGGTTAGAATATAAAATGCTTTTGTTTTCTTATCATAAAGCCTTTCAGTACATAGAAATGTTGTGATTTTGGTGGCAATTTAGAATACTATGCCTCTCCCCATGGTGAGTGCTAAGACTCAGATGCGATTCTTTTGGCCCATAATCAAGGTCCTGCACTCTCACTCATTGTTTTACAAGCTTCTAATTATGAGAGAAGAGTCTGTCCCCAATGATTTTTAAAGCTACCAAACACCCCTCTCAAGGTCTGAACCCTAGAATCTTTTACAGGATGAGTATTGAGTTGATTTAGCTACTTTTAACTGAAATGGAATATAGGAAGGTTTAGGGTCTCCATTTTTGCGGACTTTCAGCTTTGGAGGATGATCAAGGGGATCCAGACAGATGGAGTTAGGTTGCCAGGGGACCATCTGATGGTGGATCAACAGCTGTTAGGTACATGAAGTCCAAAGACTAATGGAATCACTATAAGGATTATAATACATATAGCCTATTTCCACCATGAAAACCCGAGATCCAATTCCAAAACTGTGCAATGAAAGAGACGATGGTATCTGACATATTTTGAATCTGGTTTTGTAGACTCGTAAGGCTGATGAGACATTAGTGAAATTATCAAGACTATATCCATAGCACTTAACCTCGTTCCAATGCCAAACTGTAGCCCAATAAATGGTGTGAAAATAGAAGCTGGGTAATTATGCCAATGGAAAACACTTTGAGTCCAGTGATGCTGTAACACATTGGTACATTACTAAAGTGATGTAGAGTTTTTCATCTTCATTATAAAGAAGGCAGAGAGAAAAGGCTACCCAGAAGTAAAGACAAACACAAGGAAGGAAGAAACAGTGAAACTTTCACTTCTTTGTTCATTTGGACAGATATATAAGATCTCTTATGTGTTGACTTTCCCAAGAGTCTATGGGAGATATTTCCTCAGGAAGGTCTTCTTTGCAAGGTTGAACTGGGGAGTGATGGACCTAGTTAGCAGTTCCTGAGACCTTGATGACTGTAAGAAAAGGTAAGAGCACCAGGAGAGGGTCTCTCCAATGAAGAGTTGACCATTGGCCCCGAGGGCCCTCCCTGTTAGGTTTAATTAGCACATGTTCTTCCAGTTGAAAAGGGGGTTAATGTTTTTTCTCCATGGCTTAGGCAGCCCCTATAATTCAGATTCTTTGATATCTCGTTGGAATTCATTGAGTCTAGAGGCAAACTGGTTTAAAGGCTTCATTATGTAGGAACAGATCTGTTGTATGATCTTTTGTTTGTGTTCTGACAAATAAAGCTTGCCTGGAGATCAGAGGGCAGAGCTAGCCACTAGTTAACCATAGAAGACAGGCAATGGTGGCACACACCTTTAATCCCAGAACTTGGGAGGAGGAAGGAAGATCAAGGAGTTCAAGGCCACCCTGGGCTACACGAGATTGAACCATTCTAAAAGAGAAACAGCTCGGGCGGTGGTGGTGCACGCCTTTAATCCCAGCACCAGGGAGGTGGAGACAGGAATATAAGGCAGGTGGAGACAGGAATATAAGGCAGGTGGAGACAGGCTCTCGGCCCCCATTCAGTGTGAGATTTTGTAGAGGTAAGAAGTCTATAGAACGGGGTGTTCCTGAAGCCCCTTCACAGGGTTAGCCTGGGAGCCAAATGAGGGCCTGTGTGGAGTTCTGTAGAGCTGATGGTACTATTGCCCTCCCAGTAAGCTGAGTCTCCTGGCAAAGGTTTTGAAAGGATTACTTTAGGGTGTTGGTGGGTATGTCCCATTGTTCCAGAGAACTGAGGTCTTCAAGAGGAATGAAAATAGTAACGTAATTCTCTGTTAACTACATACTAAGCAAACTGGGAAATAAAAGAAGGACCATTTGAATAGATCTTGGAAGATCAAATCAGGGATTAATTTAAATGGCTGGGGTTGGAGTATTGTGAGTGACTAGTAAGAGGTAAAAACTCATAATGGGGGTAATTTACTGATTAGAGTTTTAAATTGTACTCACACTTCAAGCCAGAGAAAACATTCCTTAGAGTGAGGAAAAGCACAAGAGCCCTTTAATCTGATTGGAGAGATGGCTGTGAGTGCACTACCTGGCATGGCAGCAGCTCATACTTGGAGGTTAATGATGCCTGTAAAGAGTCAATCATTAGCCGGGCGGTGGTGGCGCACGCCTTTAATCCCAGCACTCGGGAGGCAGAGGCAGGCGGATCTCTGTGAGTTCGAGGCCAGCCTGGTCTACAAAGCGAGGCGCAAAGCTACACAGAGAAACCCTGTCTCAAAAAATCAAAAAAAAAAAAAAGAGTCAATCATTGTTTGTCTCTTCAGTAGAGGTGATCATGGCTACTACTGTGGGATTTTGTAGAGGGCTGAAGATAATTGAGGCTCCTGTTCTTGTTTTTGCTAGGTCTCTGCCCGATAAAGTAAGAGGAGATCCGGGGGTTAGAATATGGAGAAAGAATAAATTCCTAGGACTGGCAAAGTGCTTGCTGTGCAAGTATGAGGATAGGAGTTCAAATCCCCAGCAGCTACTTAAAAGCCAAGAGGTAGTCTACATCTGCAGTCCTGGTGCTGGGAGGGGAGCCGGAGACAGGCAGATCCTTGGAGCTCATTGGCTATGCAGCTTAACCAATCAATGAGCTCCAGGTTCAATGGGAGACCCTGCCCCCCAAAATAAGGTAGAAAGTGATTGAGGAAGACACCCAACACCAACCTGGGGAGCACGCACACGCACACACACACACACACACACACACACACACACACACACACACACACCATTCCATAGACAGCATAAAGGCAGAGTAAAATATTTGGTTGCAGGAGTCCCATGAATGCCTATTGTTTGACAAGTGATGGGGGCCAATTATCTATAATATGAGATAGAAACAGAGTACGAGGCTTCAGTATCCAGGAGAAAAGACAGGGTCCTATCTGTGACTTACCCAAGGCTCCGTTCCATTGATGTAGATGGTCAGCGGTCAACTGGGGCTTATTCCATTGACACCTGAGGCTCTGATAGGTAGGAAGCCTTCCAGTTTCTTCCTTGCCACTTTGAGGGCAAGTATCCTTAGGAAGACATCCAATATCTGCGCAGTGTTCTGCAGTGACCTAACTACCAAGAGACTTAGCATTTACTTGTCAGTTGATTTTCTGCAGGAGCAGAACCAGTGGGAGATTTTAAGACCTTCTGCTGGGAGAAGTTCTGCCTGATTTTTTCTCCCTCTGTTAGCTTTACCCTCCTTTTATCTGCCCTCTTCCTCTTCTAAATCCTGGTTATAGACAACAGGATTTGCTGTAATTAGCAGGCCATCATTGGGAGTGTTAGGGCCCAAAGACAATTTCTACCATTTCCTTCAGACATCAAGGGAAGATTGAGGAATGACCTTGTCTTGGCGAAGGATGTGGCCTTCACAGGAGGATAAATCAGTCAGAGTGGACTTTTACACAGCCTCCTCAAAGCACTCTAAAAAGGCAGTAGGGTTTTTTTTCCACTAGGCCCCTGGTCAATAGCTGCCAGTTACTGGTCATATCTAACATCTAACTTAAATTGCCTGGTTACGGTTGTTTGTGCAAGGCCTGCTGGCTAAATAACAGATATAGACTAGGGGTGCTTGTTTGTTTTTGCTATTGTTACTGTTGCCTATCAGCTGGCTCCTCTTCACTTCCTAGAGGCTATACTCATGAGCTTCCAAGTGGCCTCCTCCATTTCAGCAGTGGGGAAGAAAAAAAAAGAGAGAACTCTCTCAAGGCTGGAGAGATGGTTCAGTGGTTAAAAGCACCTGCAGTTCTTACAGAGAACACAGTTTTGGTTCACAGCATGGAAGCTCAGCTGTATGTAATTCCACTTCCAGGGAATCCAATGTCCTCCTCTGAACTCTGAAAGAACCAGACATGCCCGTAGTGCACAGACATATGGACATGTGGACATATGGACAAAACACTCATATACATAAAATAAATCTGAAAACATTTTTTAAAAAATCTCTCTCCCTTATTGTATTTCTTTATGCTTCAAATATCTCACATTTAAAAAAATTATTTACTCACTGTGTGTGTGTGTGTGTGTGTGTGTGTGTGCACGCGCGCACGTGTGCAGGGGCATGTATATATGTACACAAGCATGATGGTGTACTTGTGAAGGTCGGAGGACAACTTGTAGGAGTACTTTCTCTTTTTACCTTGTGGGTCCTGAGGACTGAACTCAAGTAGTCAGGGCTTGGCAGCAAGCACCTCTACCCACTGAACCAACTTGCTAACCCCAAATTATTTCACTTCTGATCAACCAAAGAAAACTCTGTTTTTAGAGGGCCCCATATGATGGGGTTAAGACTACTTAGATAACCTCTCTATTTTAAAGTCAACTGGTTGGTAACCTTAATTACATCTGCAAATTAATTTTTTGTGAGTAGTAAAACAGAATCACAACAGGAATCAGATAGAAAATATGTGGAGGGAAAGAGGGCTGGGGGATGGGAGGAGGGAGGAGGGGGGTCTGTGGATAGCATGTGGAGTGAGTAGAGAATTTCTTAATAAAGAAAAATGAAAAAAAAGAAAGAAAATGTGTGGGAACCAGCTAATAACTTCGTGTCGTGGTTTTTTCAGATATATTATTGTGTACATACTTCTGGAGTGACCTCGTCTTCCAACCAGGTCAAAGGTGCTGACGGCTCTCACATCCTACCTCTAGCTCCTAACCTCACCCTGGAGTCTTTAGACCTGCATCAACAATTCCCATGGTTCTAGTTAGAGGTCCTACTTGAAAATCAAGTTACCATTTCACCACCATGGGACTTCTTTCTAGGTTCGTTTCCCTCAAGGAATCATTTCTCGGCGTCATCCTTGATTTTATGCCCATTGACTGCCTTGCTTTTCCCATTGCTGTGACTTAAGGGGAGAAGGTTTTACTTTAGTCGTGGTTCAAGAGGCCAGAAGCCCTCAGGGTCGGGGAAGAGTGGAGAGCTTATAGAAGTGGGAATGTGTGCCGGAGACTCTTCATGTCTTAAGGGATCAAGAAGCAGAAAGGGTGGGGGTGGGGTGCTCATACTCAGCTGGCTTTCTTCTTTCATTTAGCTCCTGAGATTGTTGGACTTATGTTCAGAGCAAGGTATGCCCCCTAAATTAATCTTCACTGGAAATATTTTCACAGACTTCTCCAAAGATGTACCTCAAGTATGTCCTTGGTCTGTCTGTCTTCCTTTCTTTCTTTTTCTTTTTTTGGTTTTTCAAGATAGGGTTTTTCTGTGTAGCCCTGGCTGGCCTGGGATTAAAGGTGTATACTACCACTTCCAGCCCATCCTTGGTGTTTCTTAAGCCAATCAAGTGGGAATTTGAAATTAACCATCCCAGCAACATACACCAATCAATCCTGCCTCCAAAATTCTCCAACCTGCTTCCATCTCTTTACTCTTGGCACTGGCTACCTTCACCTCTCACATGAATTGTTCAGCAGTCCCATAACTCATCTCTTAGCTTTGACCTCTATAGAACACATTGCAGATTCCCACCCTAACCTTCTTTCAGTTCCGTTTAGCAAGCGGTATTCCTTAGCTAGGCTTCTGGTTGTGATATACAGTTCAACAATCAAGTACACCCACGCAAGATGTAGAAGGTGGAAGTGATATATCATGATCAGAGGGCTTTGCTTCTGCTATTTCCATTGGCAAGCAGAGTTATAGAGCTATTTGGCCCTTAGTGGCTGCTGTGGAGGGAGTGTCCAGTGTCCAGGCTCTGGCTACATGAGTGAAAAGAGCATTCAGTTTGCTGGATGATTTCCAGACCACGGCAAAGAAGAAAAAGTCTTGGAGCCAGCCATTATGTGGAGACAGAGTCTTAATATTCCAGTTCACTGATTGAAACAGAAGCAACAGATCTCTGGCAGTCAGGCTATTCTGAAAGGTTTCTTGGAAGCTCAGTCTAGATTTCGCTCCCATAACAATTCCAATCATTTTTATACAGCTTGTATTTGTACCCAGGTGGTATATTTTATCTGCACCTGAACTATGACTACTACATCATCTACAAAGAGCCACATCTTACCCACTGTGATACTCTCAAACTCTAAAATGCAAATTCAATGATGGCACTGCCTTTCTTTAAGATCGTCCAATAGCTCCAATATCCTTTTTATCAAGTGTGAGCATTGTTTACAAGATGTATTTTTATTTATTTTTCTATGTTTGTATCTGTGCGATTGTATATTGCATGTGTGCAGGTGCCCTTTTGAAGGCCAAAAGAGAGCATTGGGTCCTCTGGATCTAGAGTTACAGGCAGTTGTGAACCTGATGTGGGTGTTGTGAACTGAAATTGGGGCCTCTGGGAGAGAAAGAAGAGCCATTTTCATACACACGCACACACACACACACACACACACACACACACACACACACACACATCTATTTTCATATATCTATCATAATATATCTATTATGAGAGTGCATGTGGAGACCAGAAGAAGGCATTGTATCCTCTGGAGCTGGAATCACAGGCATTTGTTAACCACCTGACATGCAACCTCAGGTCCTCTGGAAGAGCAGGAAACACTCTCAACAACTAAGCCAATGTCTCCAGGCCTACCTCTGAGCATTTTAATCTTACACGAAAGGTTTTATAACTTGATACTCTTATCCTCTGCAGACTTATATTTACCCATTCACTCTCTGGCCATATTTGTCTTCCTTTGGGTCCCCAAGACAGTCATGAGCCCCTCTCTTTGTCTTGGTACATGCTGTTTTTCCTCACAACATGTCTTCTCTTGGCTAATCCTCTTTTTTTTTTCAATTTTGTTTTGGATAAAGGGCTGTGTTCCCTAAGAAAGCTTCTCTGACCACACTTCCCATCGTTATCACCCAGACACTGGGCTAATGCCCTGCCATGTTCTCACACAGCATCCTACCCCCCCTACCTTTGAAACACTCCACTGAATCATGATTGCCAGTTGTAAACTGTCCTCCCTCCCTAATTATGCCACACTGGAGGGTCCATATGTAAGTGGCTTTATATTCTCACTACTCAATGAATACCTGGCCCAGACTTGAGTGTATACATTAGATGAACTAATAAAGAAATGGAAGCTTGTATTTTATTTATTTATATATTTATTTTGATGGTATTAAGGATCCAATCTAGGACCTCACACATGGTGGACAAGTCCTCTACCACTGACCTACAAGCTCAGCCCCAAATCATAGGATTTTCAATGGAAGGTCTAATCCTTATTGTCTTTGTGTCTTAGGAAAACACACACTCACAAAAGGAACTGAGGTGGGGTCATCTGGAGGAAAGGGGCTGAGACAGAAAGTCCAGCTTGTTGGTCTGACATAGTGCAGTATCATAGGCAATGAAAGGGAGACTGTTTCAGAAAACTGCAATATACCAGTGCTGGCAAGGTGGCTCAGTGAGTAGGTAAAGGTAGAAGGGGAGAACAGTCTCCCATAAGTTGTCCTCTCACCTCCACATGTAAGCCATGGTGTCCACACACACACACACACACACACACACACACACACACACACACACGCACACACACATGCACACACAAAATAAATGTAATAAAAATTAAAATAAAGTTATAAGATATGGCTTTATTATATTTCAAGTCCGTTTAATTCACATTTTTGAGTACCTACTCTGTGCAAAGCTTTGGACTAAGTTATGAGGCATTGCAATTGCTAAGACATCCAAAGCCTGGCTGTTGCAAGGCTTTTGGTTAGCAAGCTGGACATAAAAATACTTCAACATGCCGGGCGGTGGTGGCGCACGCCTTTAATCCCAGCACTCGGGAGGCAGAGCCAGGCGGATCTCTGTGAGTTGGAGGCCAGCCTGGGCTACCAAGTGAGCTCCAGGACAGGCACAAAGCTACACAGAGAAACCCTGTCTCGAAAAACCAAAAAAAAAAAAAAATACTTCAACACCAAGCAGAGCAATCAAGTGGCGGAACTGAAGAGTTTATGTTTTGAGACTGTGTGGGCTTTTCAAGTTTTCATTTGTTTTGTCTAAAGTTAATGGGCTAGTAATCAGTAACACTAGACATAGTGCACCTTGGTGGGAAGAGTGCGTTGCCTGTCTAGAAGGAGAACATAGGACTCCTTAATTCTTCACCTCCCACCGTCTGGTAATACAATCTTGAATAAGTTGCTCAACTTCTCTGGGCTTTAAGTTTCTCATTAGTAGGATGGACTTTTTGAATGAAATAACCTTAAGCATTCTATTATTTTATATGTTTGTCACATTTAAAATGTGAAGTAGCTCTAATACTTTTTCAGTCATCTGATTAGAATGTCAATACATATGAAATAATGCTAACATCACTTTAAGTGTGCTAACATTTCCTGTAGTGTTTAGAAGAATGGCCACAGACCGACCACAGGCTTTGATCTCTTGATTCGCAGAGACAGATGACAACAGTCACCTTTGCCAGTTTGGGGACAATTTGCTCAATTGTGCTTCTCACTCCACTTTCTCAGCCCTTCCAGCCTTATGATTTTCTTTGCGTTTTGCTTTTATGTATTGCCCGATAGGAATGCTAGTCTTTGGTAGAAGAATGCAAAGGAGAACTGCCAGTGAATAAGCATTTTCTTTTTACCTGCTTTGATAAATGAGTCGTTTTCAATTCTGGCCTCAGACTGTGTGGCAATTGTCTTCAAATATCAGTGGAAGGAAGACATATGAAGGCACACAAAACCTAGGATTAGAATCATGAGAAGAGCTATTTCATCAGCTCATCTTCTCTTTGTAACTAGGCACGCAACAGCTTACAAGAATGGCCAGAAAGGCCAGCAGCTGTAACAGATGAGCCCAGAAAGAGCACTGACTTCAAATAAAGCCATTTCTTTCATTTCCAGTACAATGGATCGCAGGAATGATGATGGTGGTGATGTCTGCTTTCCCCATGCAGTCTGTCATTCAGGACAGAGACTCAGTTACTCTCATGCACAATCCATGACCTCCAAGGACCCCCAAGGTGTTAGCATTCAGATATCAAAAACAAAGTTTAGGAGGATGGGAGGGAGGGGGGTCTTGTTGGATATTTTGTGGATTGTTTGGTGGTGGTGGTGGTGGTGGGTTTTGTTTCCTTTGTTGCTTTTTGAGACAGGGTCTTATCAAGTAACTCTGACTAGCCTGGAACTCACTATGTAGACCAGGCTGGCTCCAAACTCACAGAGATCTGCCAGCCTCTGTCTCCCGAGTGCTGGGGATTAAAACCACATGCCACTGTGCCCAGCTGCTTGCTGGATGCTTTTGTGACTAGTCTTGGTACTGTTTCTGTCCACATTCTGTTGGTCTGCCCTTAGCAACATGGGCGCACATAACTGCAGCAGGGGCTGAGGAACAGGGTCTAGCAAATTTGATTACTACATGCTGGTTTGGGGGCTCTGCCTTACCCAGGGATGTTGATTCTTTCTAGATGTTCCCTCTCAGCTTCCTCTTTCTACCATGTCTACACTTGCTGATGAAATATTTCAGAGTTGATTCTAACTTGCCATGAACAATTGGAAACTATATTTGGAGTGTTGATATTCATCAAGTAAGCATGGTCTTCATGGTGCAGGCTTCAGGCTTCTCTCAGCACTCAGTATGTTACTTTGTACAAGGTTTACAGTGACCATATGTCACTCTGGATGGCATATGGATTTAGCTTCAGGTTCATAAAACTAGGAATATTCCTTGCCTAAAGTTATCAGGGTTAAGAGGTCAATGATTAAAAAGAAATCAGACTTCTACTTTCCTTTAGGACATTTGTCTAGGAAATTAAATCATAGCTGTTGACTTTAAGGATTTTCCTTAGCTGGGCGGTGGTAGAGCACACGTTTAATCCCAGCACTTGGGAGGCAGAGCCAGGTGGATCTCTGTGAGTTCAAGGCCAGCCTGGTCTACAGAGTGAGATCCAGGACAGGCACCAAAACTACACAGAGAAACCCTGTCTCGGGGAAAAAATGAATTTTCCTATAAGATATTATATAACTTTTATTTGATGTGGAATAGTATTTCTCAAAATATGACCCCTGGAGTAGCACCGGCATTTAGTAACTTGTTAATATAATTTTTCAGGTCTCAGTTCAGACTGCTTCTTACATATGTGGCTAGCCTTTGCTGCAGTTGGGGTAATAAGGCCCAGTAATCTGTACAACTACTGTAAAAGAATATTCTAGAAGCACTAATCCAGTTATTTAGTTGAGTTGTATTATTTTGGGGAATTTTACCTCAAGAACCAAGTTGAAACATTATTTCAAATTGTTTTGTTCATCTTTTGTGTATGATTCCTGTGTGTGTGTGTGTGTGTGTGTGTGTGTGTGTGTGTGTGTGTGTGTGTGTGTGTTGGCATGCATGTAGAGGTAGGGGATAACTTTGGGTATCAGTCCTCACGTTTTACCTTGCTTGAGACAGGGTCTCTTGTTTGCCACTGTA
>CABHPR010125167.1:0-17971 GCA_902168415.1 Peromyscus melanophrys
TTGGGAATCTCTGAGACCTCGGTGACCAATGAGCCCAGAAGAGGATGCATTCCTGGTACTGAGCCTTTTGCTTGTCATTCTGTGGTTTCTAATAGAGGAGTTGTTGACCTCTTATAAGGGAATTCATTTGAACTCTTTACGTACATATTTTAGTAAGCTTCTACAGTAGTGGGTTTCCATATAACTTTTTCAAAATATCTTTTTATCCCACCAAGTATTCCCTCCTCTACCCTGCTACTGGATACCCTATCTCATTTAATCCTGCCTGTTCCGTCAGATACTTCTGAGACATTAAACCACTAAGTTCTGTTTCTCCTCCTTAGGATTCCGCACTCCAAGACCCCTTACTAATTTCATGACATCTTTGGATATTCCAAACTGAACACACATATTTCAAGACTCAAAGCTAATACCAACAAATGAGTGAAACTTGGGACATTTGTCTGTGTCTGAGTTACCTCACTGAAGATGATTGTTTCAAGTTTTAACTTTTGTTTTTCTTAACTGCTGAACAAGAAATTAAATCCATATTTCTCATTCTGCACAAAACTCAGCTCCAAATAACTCAAGGACCTCCAAATAATCCTTGAGGACCTCCACTGAATCCCATAGTGGAGAAAGAAGGGAATATGCTTGAAGTCATTGGCATATGAAAGAACTGTCTGATCAGAACTCCACTAGTGTAAGTAGTTAGTGAGTAGGAACTCAGGAAACTAAATATTTCTGTAGAGCAAAAAAACACCATTAGTCGAGTTAAGATGCAGCTTACAGATGAAAAAAGTAATCTTTAACAGCCATACATCTGAAAGAAGATTAATATCTAGAATATACAAAGACCTGAAAAAATAAAACCAAAAAAAGAAAAATTATGCGGCATATAAACAACCCAATTGAAAATGGGGCATGCAAATAAACAGAGTGTTCTCAAAAGAATAAATGAACATGGCTGAGAAATTTATAAAATTTCTTAATGTCTTTAACCATTAGGATACTGTAAATTAAGACTACTTTGAGATTTCATCTTGTTCTAGACATAAGAGCTAAGATAAAAATAATGAATGATGAAAAATGGTGTCACAGATGTGGGAAAGAGGGAATATTTAATCTCTGCTGGTATGGGTAGGAACTGGTACAATCATTCTGGAAATCAATGTGGGGGTCCTTTAAAAAGCTAACCTATATATCCACATTGTGATATCTCTATATCACTTTATACATAGTCCCCAAAGTCTCTACATTGGATTATATAGTATTTTTCAGAAGCAATGTCCAATTTCTCCTGATGGTACATATAAAATCTTTTTTATTTTACATGAATTTAAAATATATTCTCCATTATATCTAACTCCAAATGAAAACAGATAGGAAGTATTTTAGGCTGTGCTGAGGTTATGTTTTAACAGAGAATAAATGTGACACACACTAATTCCAGACTAGTATTCTAATGTGTAGCCAGAAAGTTTCTCTCTGGTCCTGCCCGGCCCATGGTCCCACAGCCACTTGTAAAACTGCTCGGCCATTAGCTCAGGCTAAATACTGACTAGCTCTTACACTTAAACTCAGCTCATTTCTGTTAATCTATATTTTGCCATGTGTTCCATGGCTTTACCTGTGTGCCATTAAATGCTGCTCCCTGGATGGCGAGCTGGCGTCTACTGACTCAGCCTTCCTCTTCCCAGAATTCTTCTTGTCTGCTTATCCCACCTATACTTCCTGCCTTGCTAATGGCCAATCACTGTTTTATTAAACCAGTGTACAAAAGCAATATTCCACAGCATTTCCCCTTTTCTATTTAATTAAAAAGGAAAGTTTTCATTTTAACATAGTAAAATTATATATAACAAAACAGCTATCAAGTAAGAATTACAGTTATAATATCTAGTCTATTTATATTTGGAAAATTCAAAGAAAATGTTCTATTTATACTATATTTGTGAGTCTAAGGTTTCATATCTAACTTATCTTTTATCATAACTAAGGAATATTATAACTATAACTATCTAGTCTTCAACTATATCAAAGACCTTAGAAGGATACAATATTACCTAAGTAAACAGGAAGAGCATTAGAAGCAACTTCCAAAAATCTAGAATAACAGAGAAAGCTGCCTACCTGGACAGTCATCCACAGTTCCTCTGTAATGTTGGGGCATCTATCTTCAGCTCATAGGCCTAGTCTCTCAGTCATTTTTTTCTCTGTGTCCTGTAGAATGTCTGGCAGTTTCTTCTGCAAAGTAGGAACCTGAAGGATCATTTTGCCTTGCAAAATTCAGTGGTCACCTTCCTATGGGTCCTGCATGTCCATTCGATACAACATTTTGTCAAGCAGTCCAGACAAGAACAGTTTTTTGCCCAAATGGCTTTTTTTGTCAAGAAGAAGAAGATAAACTCCATATGGAGTGTCTTCGATGCCCATCTTTCTCTTTGAAGTAAATTGGTGCTGCCAGGAACAGATGTGTCTCATTGTCCAGAAAGTCTAAGTTTTTAAAACATTTTAAATGCCATATTCTGTAGGTTTTTGAAGTGTTTGAAGATACCTACCTAATTGATTTATATCTATGTATATCTAGAAAACTTAGCATGACTATAAGTTTGACTATCCTAGAAGACTAATTATTAATCTGTATTTCTTTATTATCCATTACAATTTAAATGAGTTACATAAACATAATGCCTTAAACAAGAGTAGAAATATACATATAACAAAATCAATTGTAAATTTGTATCAATAAACTAAAATCCATAGCAATGTAAAACAATTTTAAACAAGTTGTTGCTCTTTAAAAGTAGGTTCATTAATCCACCCTTTCATTCTATCATATCTATGCTATCCCCCTTTCTTCTTTAGAAAGAGATTGCATTTACAATCAACCTGTTTTAAATGAAAATAAGCATTCATAAACAATATTTTAGGAATTTTGGCATAGCTTCTCATACTACTTCCTGCTGGATGAGGGTACTGGCAATCTAATGGGGATCCTGAGAAAATTAAAAATTATGGTCAAGTCCTGACAGGAGTAATCTGTGAGCCTATATTGTCTGAGCCAGTTGCCTTGAAACCATTCTGAATGCTGGATCATCTGGGCCATGGTTTCATTGGAGATCTTTCAGGGGGTCTTGGCTGGTCAAACCTGATGTATCTTAATCTGGAACAAATCCATAGCCTCTTGCTTCCTGTGGAAACAAAAGCAGAGCCTCCTTTCCAAAGCAACATATCCTTAGATCCAAATTTTGAAGTCAATCAAATATCTTTTTGCAGTTAAAAATATCAAAGATGGCTGGGCAGTGGTGGCATATGTCTTTAATCCCAGAACTTGGGAGGCATAGCCAGGCAAATCTCTGTGAGTTCGAGGCCAGCCTGGTCTACAGAAAGAGATCCAGGACAGGCACCAAAACTACACAGAGAAAACCTGTCTTGAAAAACTGATATATATATATATATATATATATATATATATATATATATATATAACATTTAAAGTCTCATTCCATCTGAATCTGTATTATTGTAAATCTATTGCTTTAAACTGCAATGGTTAGTACTGAAGCAGCAGCCTTGGCTGCTGATTCTGTCCATCTCAGCTTTTCAACATGGCAGAACTTAGTTTACTGCCAGTTCTGGAGGAAACATGCTCATGGCTGACTCTGTGAAGCAGTGGGTCTTTGGCTCCATCAAAGCAATGTGTAGCCCAAAAACCATCTTATTTTTGTACTAGCAAAGGCTAAATACACCACCCACCACACTGTGTGTCTTGGAGATGCCTCTGTGTACTGTGGCAGGAATCCTCAGCCATGCAGCTTAGCTCAGGGTAACTGGCAGCCAGCTCTGTCTTGCAGGCTGCTGTCAGAACATGAGTCTACACTGCTGCTGGCATGAGACTGTGAGACTAGGTAGCCTAGTGTGGCTCCATTTCTGTGCATTCAGAATCTTTAAGCTTTCTTAGGTCTAAGAGGATCAATGCCCCACGTTGGGTGCCAATTATAGCCAGAAAGTTTCTCTCTGGTGCCGCCTGGCTCACGGTCCCACAGCTACATATAAAATAATCACTCAAAAGCATATATTAATTAAAAATGCTTGGCCATTACCTCAGGCTAAATACTGACTAGTTCTTACACTTAAACTCAGCCCATTTCTGTTAGTCTATCTGTTGCCACGTGTTCCGTGGCTTTATCTCTGTGCCATTACATGATGCTCCCTGGATGGTGGGCTGGCATCTCCTGGCTCAGCCTTCCTCTTCACAGAATGCTTCTTGTCTGCTTATCTCACCTATACTTCCTGCCTGTCAGCATTTTATTAAACCAGTGTACAAAAGCAATATTCCACAACACTAATGACACTGTTTCTGTTCATAAATGCCACTCTGTTTCTGACTCTCCATTAGCTACTGGAGGGTGGTTACTATAGATAATCTATTTCACATTTTTACTTTGTAAAAATTGAAATAATACAATGAGCATGTCAATGTTGCAGCACACTGTCTCTTAGTGACAATGTTAATAACTGTCTCAGACAGCAGCAGAAAATGAAGTAAGCACTGAGAACATGTAAAATGTATGGAATGACAAAGATAATAAGCCAGGCACTACTCAACAATTTGAAGGGTCTAAATATAAAAACAAAGTAATAAAGCAAAAATTATTTATTTCCTAAGTCACTCAAAATAAAAGATAGCCAGCACCAAAAGACTGAGAAGGTAGAGTTTACAATAGTCACCATGTCCATCCAAGCTGAAAAGACACTATTAAGTCAGAAACAGGTATGTACAGTGCTTGTAAGTGTATCTGTGTGAAAGATAGGCACATATTAATGTAAGAGAATAACTCTGCAAATAAATTAATGTTTTAAATTAGTTTACTTGGATTCCTTCAGGGCAGAGCTCAGGAGAAGGTATCTTCTCCTAATTCTTTTTTTTTTTTTTTTAGAAATTTTCTTTTTTCTTTTTTTTTTTAAGATTTATTTATTTATTATGTGTACAGTATTCTGCCTGCATGTGTCCCTGCAGGCCAGAAGAAGGCACTAGATCTCATTACAAGTGGTTATGAGCCACCATGTGGTTGCTGGGAATTGAACTCAGGACCTCTGGAAGAGCAGTCGGTGCTCTTAACCACTGAGCCATCTCTCCAGCTTCTCCTAATTCTTTATAATACTATGTCTCACTCAGAAGAGATTGGTCTTATTAGATCATGTCATAGAATACAGTCTCAGATCAGGAGCATGCTAAATATGAACATTAGTTAGAAAAAAACCACTAAAGATCAAACACAAATGATTTCAATAAATAAATGTTTTAAATAAATAAATATTTGGTTAAATGAATTCCAAAAGTCAAACACCAATTGTATACTTACTCTGCCTTTATTGGTAAATGATAAATACAAATGATAGTTTAGTATTTTTTAATTTCAGTTAAAGAACAGGACTATGAAAGAGTTTGAGATAACTATGTTAACCAAGAAGTGATTGTTAGAACAAAACAGTTAAGTCAATATTCATACCCAGAGTGGAGACTTGAAGATAGAATACATCCTGATGCTTCTTTGTGAGGGAGACACATGTTCTCAAATTGCCAAGAGCTGTGTGTCCACAAACAATTAATTATTACACAGATATACACTAAAATATGGTTAATAGCACTCCATGGGAATGTGGAGGAGACTTTCTGCCTAGGAATCTTAGACAAATAATATCTTATCAAAATTGAAAGGACAATGAAGACACTATGATAAGAAAATTTATGTGAAACATTTATAGATATGTAGTAACCATACTAGTGACACAACGAAACAGCTACTTAAGACTTCTCATTAGTCAAGTGTGGTCAAATATGACCATGACAAATGATGCTTGAGAGCATCAGTATGGAGAGCTGTGAGAAATAGGTTTGAAAAGTAGCTTGGACAAGACAAGATTGGGCTGATTTTGTTGGCCATGACAAGCAAGTTCAACTTCACACTGTGAGCACTTTGAGTGGAAATCAAAGATACTGAAGTAGAGATATTTTACTTTTTATACTGCACTAGAAATCAGGGTTATACATTACAGAATAAAATGCCATTAGGTTACCCAAGGTGAGAAAAATAAGAAAAAGAGCAACAGTTATTGATATGAATATTAACTCAGAATTGAATTTCAGTGTAAGCAGAGATAACATGTATGTAAGTAATAAAATAATATGTATCAGTATATACTCACATCTATACATGTATATATAGTATTAGTATTTACCAGTTTTCGTTATACATTCCAGGTATTCTAGGAGTTTTATTTGCATTATATAAAACCTTGGAAAGTAATACATTTTCCTCTTTTTATAATGAGAAGCCTGAGGCCTGAACTTTTGTGGTTTGCACATGTGGGAAACAGTTCAGTTCATGTTTTCACAATATTTGTTGCATTTTCCTGCTTGCAAGTGAAAACTATAGATGCAAATGTGTGGAGAGCAGAGAGATGGTGGCAAGTGTATTAAATATCATACTTAGGGTGGGGTGCAAACGTTCATTTTTCAGACCACTAGGGCACCATTCAGTGTAGTGCTATAAATTAGAAAAACCCAGCTTGATTCTAAAGAATGTCATAGATACTAGAAATTATGAATCTCCAAAGGATCTTAACATCCTGAACCTGAAATGTTAAAATGTGATATAATCTGTTTCTTTCTTCTATGAAGACTGACTGAACATAAACCATGTCTAAAAGACGGAGACCATCCACATATTCTAAACCCAAGACTCCAAGCTGTAAGGAAATCACACAAGAGTGAAAGAGGGCTCAGAGAAAGCATCCCTGACCACTTTTCCTAAGGTAACTATGTAGGATAATATGTTTGACAAACTTTATGCTTGTTCCAGAAGTGATGGTATCTTTTTAAGCTGTGGCAGAAGGACGGAGATTTTAAAGCAACAGGGATTTTACAAGCAATGCTCCAAACGCATCATTCTGACAATGACCAAAATCATTACAAGAAAGAAGCTCCAGAAAGAGGAAGTAACACAGGAAGGGAATTATGAAATACAGTATTAATACAATAAGACAGGATCCTTTTTGCTTGATGATGCTGCCATTCATTTTACTTTCCTAAAATATATCACACAGTAATCCAAAAGGAAATGAGGAAAGTTACCGGCGCCCTGGACAAAGCTATGTTAAAAGGCAAATGAAGCAACTGTGGAAAACACTCTTGAAACCAGGAGAGGCAGCAAGCAAGTGTGCGTGCGTGCTCATCAAGGCCAGGCCATTACTGCGCACTGACCACTGGTGTCCAGGATCCCACACAAGGGTACAGTGTACTCTTGCCTGTAGTTGCGAGCTGATCACACAGTGGAGGAGAATGATGTGTGCAGAAGTGCTTTCTGTGCTACTTAAAATTCTAGCAAAAAAAAAAGGTTGGTCAGTGGAGAATTATACATTCCATACCACCGGTATGAGCAACACATCCACTAAAGCAAAGAATAAGCTACCCTTCATCCAAAAACTAATGTGGGCACAGGCTGTGTTCCCTCTGCGGCATCGCTAGCACTCAGGAAGGCTTCCTCTGAAAAGTAATGTGGACTTCTGTCACTGCCTGTGTCCTGAGCACAAAGACTTTAATCTTCTTCATTTCTGTGTCAAGTACGACTCTTTCCACATTGTTAACTCAACATAAATGTGCCTTAGTGCCACTTGAAGAAGTCACTTCTGCTCCAGTGAGTGTGACTGTTGAACTTCCTTTGACCACTTCTGGTTTGCAAATTGTCTGTATTCTGCTTTGAGTTTTGAGAGAATAAGAGCAGTTTTACCACTGCACTGGCTGTTCAAGGTTAAGTGAAAACTTGTAGTCTGAATTCTATCTGGCAATTTTCCTCCAAGGTGCTCTAATATTACACTATAGCATTTTCTGTGCCTTTCTACTAGATTTTCTGCCAAATTTCAGTAACCTTGAGTTTGCTCTTTAAATCTAGATGGGCCCCATCTTGGGTTTAATATCATTGTGAAATATTAATTTATACAATTATTATCAAATGATAGAAGCCATGATGTTTAGAAGTAAATGAAGGACATTTCAGAAACAGCATCTGATCTTTTTGGAAGGTACCAGCTGATATTTTAATAAATGATACACGAGAATCTGCTAGTGTCATTATCTCCATTCCCCTGCAGGATTCTATATTCTCTGAGTTACCAGCTGATTTCTTCTCTTCCACACCTACCTATTAGTTCACCTTTATGTGTTGGGAGATAACATTGATATGGACAATCCTGTCCCTGTGTGAATCCTTCAGTGTTCACTCAGGGTCAGGCACCAACCAAGATTTATACACAGAAACATCTCAAGGAACACTTCAACATAAAAACAAGAACAATGTTAATGACTAACGGGTAAGTAGCATTATTAAACTTGTTTTATAAATGTAAACAATGGAATGTGGAGGTTGTTTATTTCTTGTAGGACACACCAAGTGTGTCAAGCCAGGGCTCCATATGAATAAATAACCAGGCTTCAAGTATTTTATATTTCTTCTTTCTGCATTGAGTGAAGGTCTACAAGCAATTAAAGACAATTTTAAATTAACTATTGTTTTAAACTTCTTCTCTACTATTCACAAAGTGGAAGTAGATCAAAAGAATTAGCATCATTAAAATATCCATACCTCTCAAAAAAACTTGCACAGTCAATGAAATTTCCATTAAAAAATACATTATTTGATGAATTAGAAAACAATCTGTCCTGGAATTGATATAGAAGTAAAGGACCTTGAATAGCAAAAGAAGTCACAAATAAAGAGAGAAAAATTGCAGGCAGGCATCAAATTGCATGACCTCAAGCTACACCATAAATATATAGTAATCAAAGAAACATGGTATAGGCTGAGAAACACAAAATCTAGAGAATTTTTATTTTAAATGCATCTTACAAAAATAAAATGCAGAATACAAGAGTGGATTTCACTTTTTCTTTCAAAAGCAAACGAGTAAACTAGAGAAATTATATTCCCATCCAACTTTATTCATCACAATCAAAGACTTTTTCTACCATATCCCAAAATATAATACCAATTATCTTGAAAATAATTAGACAGTGACATATTTCAACATCCCAGAATTAAAACAAATACGGTTTCGATACATAAGTGTTTTCAGTGCACTTTTAAAGCACCAAAGAGAAATCAAATTTATAATTACAAATGCAGAAATTATTTCTTTTCTACCATCATAAATTGCATAGTGTTCTTTTGGCCTTAATGTCTTTAACTATAATGAAAACTACTATATATGGCCTATAAAACTATGCTGAAGTAAATTAAAGTTTTTAATGGGTGTTGAAATAATATTAGCAGTTTTAATTAAATAAGCAAAGTTTAAAATCATTGCTTTCTGTTATTAATTACATACAACAGCTGTTCTCTTTTTTTGACGTTTTAAATTTTGTTTTTCATAATTAGAATATAATTACACCATTTCTCCCTTCCCTTTCCTTCCTCCAAACCCTCCCATATACTCACCCTTGCTTGCTTTCAATTCATAATCATTTTTACGGGTTGCTGTTATATGCACATGTGTATATACATAGACATATATATTCTTAAATATGTAAATACAACCTACTCATTCTGTGTATGTTAGGGCTAACCATTTGGTACTGGATGATCAAATGCTGTGCTCTTCCCTGGGGGAGAATATTTCTCCTGCTCTCAGCATTCCTTAGTTTACTGTAGTTCTCTATGAAGGGTCAATGCTTCATTGTTTTCAGCTTTTCTCTTTAGCATGTCTTTATATCTCTTTAGTATTTTCTTTGCTCAGGTCATATTTGGATAGTCAGATGGGTGAAATTTTCTGAGTGTATCATATGGCATTACTAAAAGACACAGACTCATAGCAAGCTCTCTAATCTCTGGCTCTCAAAATCTGTCTGCTCCCTCTTTTGTAGTGTCCCCCGAGCCTTGGTGTGAGAGTGTTTTGTAGATGTTTCCACTGGGAACAGTTCTGTTAAAAGTGTTCCATTGTGTCTGACACCAGAGTTTTCATAATCAATGTTCTCATTTTTAAGAAACAAGCCAAAACATTTAAAATATTAGGAATAGAATTTAATTGTTTTGATATAAGAAGCAACACAAGTGTGAAAGTAATATAACTTACAGTATTAATTAAATTTCTAGTAATATGACATTCTTATTGTCATTTACATTTTGACTGATTTATCTTTCCTTCACGGAGGAAGAAATTTAAGGTGGTGTTACTTACAAGTTAAAGAATAGTTATTAAAGATACAGGAGAATTTGAAATGCTACTTAGTTTAGCAAATAGTTTCCACATACATCACGTGATCTAATTCTGCAGATGTAAAGTATTCCAGGTGGATGTTACCTATAGTGCTCATACGTGATGGTTCAAAGACTAACATTTAGGTTCAATTTTTTTTATAATATTTTATTTAATTTTTTTTCTTTCCTTTTACATACCAACACCTGTTTCCCATCCCTCCTCTTCTCCAACTCCCCCCACCTGCCCCCCATCCCACTCCCAACCCCTCCTCATAGAGAGTGAGGTCTACCTTGGTTAGTCAACACAGGCTGCCATACCAAGTTGGGGCTGGGCCTAACCTCTCACCCCTGCATCAAGGCTGAGTAAGGCATCACACCTTAGGGAATGGGCTCTAAAAAGCCAGTTCTTATACGCATTATAAGTCCTGGTCCCATTGCCACACAACTTTCACCCACATTCAGAGGACTTAGTTTGGTTCCATGCAGGCTCCCCAGCTGGCAGTCCAGAGTCCATGAACTCTCATTAGCTTGGGTCAGCTATTTTTATGGTTTTTCCCATCATGATTCTGAACCCCCTTGCTCTTCCAACCCTTTCTCCCTCTCTTCAACTGACTCCAGGATCTTGGCCAAGTGCTTGGCTATGGGTCTCTGCATCTGCTTCCATTAGTCACTGGATATAGGTTCTATAATGACAATTAGGGTAGACACCAATCTGAGTGCAGGGGAAGGCTAGTTCAAGCACCCTCTCCACCATTGTTTTGAGTCTTAGCTAGGGACAATCTTGTGAGTTTCTAGGATTTTCCCTGGCTGCAGATTTTACCCAGTCCCCTAAAGGGTATACTCTGTCAAGATATCTCCTTCTTTGCTCTCCCTGTCTCTCCCCCATGTTTCCACCTCCCATCCCCTCCAACTCCCTCTCTTGTATTTCCCTCTCCCAGTTTACCCAGGAGATCTTAACTCTTTCCCTTTTCTGGGATGAACTAAATGGTCTTAGTAAATAAGAAACACAGAGCCGCTGGGCGGTGGTGGCACATGCCTTTAATCCCAGCACTCGGGAGGCAGAGCCAGGCGGATCTCTATGAGTTCGAGGCCAGCCTGGGCTATCAAGTGAGTCCCAGGAAAGGCGCAAAGCTACACAGAGAAACCCTGTCTCGAAAAACCAAAAAAAAAAAAAGAGACACAACTCCCTTTAGCTTACCACTCGCTGCAGTTGCTTCCCCTGAGAGAGAGACCTTTTCCTGTGTAACTATCTTTTTATTGCCTTTCTGTTCTGCCTTCTCATTGGTTCTAAACCCAACCACATGACTTCCTCATCACTGCTTGTCTATACTGACCTCCAGGTCTCTATGGTTGGTACTGGGATTAAAGGTTTGAGTCACTATGCTTGGCCTTGACCACATAGAGACTCTGCCAGCCATGTGATTGGATTAAGAGCATGTGCCACCACATTAAGGGTAGTGCCACCACCGCCAGACTTCTGCTAAATGGCTTGCTTTTAGCTCTGATCCCCAGGCAACTTTATTTATTAACATACAAATAAAATTACATTTCAGCACAAATAAAATATCACTATATCTTTTTGTCCTCCTCTTTACCTAGCTTCTTTGGGGTTGTGGATTGTAGCCTGGTTATTGTGTCTAATAGTCACTTATGAATGAGTACATACCATGTTTGTCTTTCTGGGTCTGGGTTACCTCACTCAGGATGATATTTTCTAGTTCTAGCCATTTGCCTGCAAATTTCATGATTTCATTGTTCTTTACTCCTGAGTAGTACTCCATTGTGTAAATGCACCACATTTTGTTTATCCATTCTTTGGTTGAAGGGCATCTAGGTTGTTTCCAGGTTCTGGCTATTATGAATAATGCTGCTATGAACATAGTTGAGCAAATGTCCTTGTGTGTGGTTGAATATCTTATTGGTGTATGCCCAGGAGTGGTATTGCTGGGCTTGAGGTAGTTGATTCCCCATTTTCTGAGTACTGCCATGCTGATTTCCAGAATGGCTGTACAAGATTACATCCCCACCAACAGTAGAAAAGCTTCTTTTCTAGAGCTTTTTTGTTTTTCCATATGAAGTTGAGTATTGTTATTTCAAGGTCTGTGAAGAATGGCACTGGGATTTTGATTGGAATTGCAGTGAATCTGTAGACTGCTTTCGGTAAGAACTTAAAGTTCTTGTCATACAGGTCTTTCATTTGTTTGGTTAGAGGTACCCCAAGGTATTTTATATTATTGGTGTCTATTGTAAAGGGTGATGTTTCTCTAATTTCATTTTTAGCCCACTTATCATTTTTATATAGAAGGGCTACTGATTTATTTGAGTTAATCTTGTATCCTGCCACATTACTGGAGGTGTTTATCAGCTGTAGGAGTTCCCTGGTAGAATTTTTGGTGTCACTTATGTATACTCTCATATCATCTGCAAATAGTGAAAGTTTGACTTCTTCCTTTCCAATTTGTATCTCCTTGATCTCCTTTTGTTTTCTTATTGCTCTAGCTAGAGCTTTGCATACTATATTGAATAGGAATGGAGAGAGTGGACAGGCTTGTCTTGTTCCTGATTTTAGTGAAATCACATTGAGTTTCTCGCCATGTAGTTTGATGTTGGCAGATGACTTGTTGTATATTGCCTTTATTATGTTTAGGTATGTTACTTGTATCTCTGATCTCTCCAAGACCTTTACCATGAAAGGGTATTGGATTTTGTCAAAGGCTTTTTCAGCATCTAATGAGATGATCATGGGTTTTTTATTTTCAGTTTGTTTATATAGTAGAGATAAATTGACAGATTTTCATATGTTGTACCATCTTTGCATCTCTGAGATGAAGCCTACTTGATCATGGTGGATGATTTTTTTGGATGTGTTTTTTTATTCGGTTTGCTAGTATTTTATTGAGAATTTTTGCACAAATGTTCAGGAGGGAGACTGGTCTGCAATTCTCTTTCCTATTTGTGTCTTTATGTGGTTTGAGTATCAGGGTAACTGTAGTCTCATAAAAAGATTTAGGCAATGTTCCTCCTGTTTCTATTGTGTGAAACACTTTGAAGAGTATTGGTATTAGCTCTTCTTTGAAATTATGGTGGAATTCTGCTCTGAAACCATCTGCCTCTGGGCTTTTTTTGGGGTGGGGAGAATTTTGATGACTGCTTCTATTCCCTTAGGGGTTAGAGGTCTATTTAAATTGTTTATCTGATCTTGATTTAATTTTGGTATGTGCCAGCTATCAAAAATTGTCCATTTCTTTTAGATTTTCCAGTTTTGTGGAGTACAGATTTTGGAAGTATGAGCTAATGATTCTCTGGATTTCCTTAGTGTCTGTTATTATATCCCCCTTTTCATTTCTGATTTTGTTAATTTGGATATCCTCTCTGTGCTTTTGGGTTAGTTTGGATAAGGGTTTGTCTATCTTGTTGATTTTCTTAAAAAAACAACTCTTTGCTTCATTGATTCTTTGTATTGCTCTCTTTGTTTCTATTCTATTGACTTCAGCCCTCAATTTGATTATTTCCTGTCATCTACTCCTTCTGGGTGAGTTTGCTTCTTCTTTTCTAGAGCTTTCAGATGTGCTGTTAAGTCTGTAGTGTGAGATTTATCCAACTTCTTTATGTGAGCATTTAGTGCTATGAACTTTCCTTTTAGCACTGCTTTCATTGTGTCCCATAAGTTTGGGTATGCTGTGCATTCATTTTCATTGAATTCTAGGAAGTCCTTAATTTCTTTCTTGACCCATTGGTGATTCAGTTGAGCATTATTCAGTTTCAAGGAGTTTGTAGACTTTCTGCATTTTGTATTGTTGTTGAATACTAGCTTTAAACCATGGTGGTCAGATAAGATACAGGGGGTTATTCCAAATTTTTTGTATCTGTTGGTATTTTTTTTTTGTTGTTACTGAGTATGTGGTCAATTTTGGAGAAGAATCCATGGAATGCTGAAAATAATGTATATTCTTTTGTGTTTGGGTGAAATGTTCTATAAATGTCTCTTAGGTCCATTTGAGTCATAACATCTGTTAGTTCCCTTATTTCTCTGTTAAGTTTCTGTCTGGCAGACCCGTCCAGTGGTGAGAGAGGGGTGTTGAAGTTGAACACTACTAGTGTGTGTGGTTTGATGTGTGATTTGAGCTTTAGTAATGTTTCTTTTACAAATATAGATGTCCTTGTATTTGAAGCATAAGTGTTCAGAGTTGAGTCTTCATCTGGATGGATTTTTTCCTTTGACATCTATTTTGATTGATTTTCATTTGAAGTCTATTTTGTAAGCTATTAGAATAGCTATACCAGCTTGCTTCTTAGGTCCAGTTGATTGGAAAGTTTTCCCAACCCTTTACTCTGAGGTAATGTCTGTCTTTGAGGTTGAGATGTGTTTCTTGTATGCAGCAGATGAATGGATCCTGTTTCTGTGTCCATTCTGTTAGCCTGTGTCATTTTATGGGCAAATAGAATCCATTGATATTAAAGGATATTAATGACCATTTCTTGTTAATTCCTATTATTTTTTGGTGGTAGTGTGCATGTGTTTCCCTTCTTTGGGATTTTCTGGTGTGAGGTTACCTGTGACCTGTGTTTTGGTGGTTGCAGCTAGCTTCCTTGGGTTGGAGTTTTCCTTCTAGTACTTCCTGTAGGACTGGATTTGTAGATATGTAATATTTAAATCTGGTTTTGTCATGAAATATCTTATTTTATCCATATACAGTGATAGAAAGCTCTGTTGGGTATAGTAGTCTGGGCTGGCATTAGTGGTCTGTTAGTATCTGTAGATCATCTCTCTAGGACCTTCTGGCTTTCAGAGTTTCCACTGTGAAGTTAAGTGTAATTCTGATAGGTCTGCCTTTATATGTTACTTGACCTTTTTCCTTTGCTGCCCTTAATAGTCTTTCTTTATTCTGTATGTTTAGTGTTTTGACAACTATCTGACAGGAGATTTTTTTGTGGTCCAGTCTATTTGGTGTTCTGTATGTTTCTTGTACCTTCATAGGCATGTCTTTCTATAGGTTGGTAAATTTTTCTTCTATAATTTTGTTGAATGTATTTTCTGTGCCTTTGAGCTGAAATTCTTCTCCTTCTACTCCTATTATTCTTAGGTTTGGTCTTTTCATGGTGTCCCAGATTTCCTGGATGTTTTGTGTTAAAAATTTGCTGGATTTAACATTTTCTTTCACTGATGAATCTATTTCTTCTATCATATCCTCAGTGCCTGAGATTCTCTCTTCCATTTCTTGTATTATGTTGGCTATGCTTACCTCTGTAGTTTCTGTTAATTTACCCAAATTTTCCTTTTCCTGAATTCCCTCAGTTTGTGTTTTCTTTGTTGCTTCTATTTCAATTTTCAAGTCTTGAACTGTTTTCTTCACCTGTTTGATTGTTTTTTTTCTTGGGTTTCTTGACTTTCTTTAAGAGATTTCTTGATTTCCTCCAATTTTCTGTTTGTCTTTTCCTCCATTTCTTTAAGGGAATTTTTAATTTCCTCTTCCAAGGCCTCTATCATCTTCGTAAGGTTGTTTTTAAGGTTGTTTTCTTCCGGGTCATCTGCTATGGGATGTTCAGGTTTTGCTGTTGTAAGATCACTACGTTCTGGTGGTACTGTATTACTCTTTGTGTTGTTTAAAGTGTTCTTACACTGCCATCTACCTTTTTCTTCCTTTAATCTGAACAAGTGTAACTCCAGGTCTATCTTCAAGTAGGTAAAGGTGGGGCCTCTGGCTCCTGTGGTTTGTTCTTCCCAATCTGTCGGGTGGGGTGGGGTGGGGGCGCTTATGACTCTGGTGGTTGCTGGTGCCTCAGGGAATGGTTGGCAAGGGGATGGGGATAGGAGAAGGTTGCTGCCTGGTCTGTGGGGCTGCACTGGCTGAGGGGAGGGACACAGAATGTGCCCCCACTGCCTAGGGGCTAGAGAACTGGGCTAACCAGTCCAGAGATTGAGGGCCTTACCTGTTTCCAATTGATGCAAGGTGGACATATGGCTCCTGTGTTCACTGATGCTACAGGGGATTGTTGGCTTGGCAAGGGGGTGGGGAAGGGAGTTTCTTCCTGGTCTCTGGGGCTGCACTGGCTCAGGAGGGGGAGGGGAGTAGGTTCAAATTTTAATTATTTCTATTACATTATTCATTCTAGTATGTCTCTGTGTGAACCTTTTATTTTATTTTATTTTATTTTATTTTATTTTTTATTTTATTTTACAATACCATTCAGTTCTACATATCAGCCACGGATTGTAGACGTATTTAAGAAGAAACACAAAGCCAAGGTAAAGAGAAAAAACCCAAGAGGTCAGAGCTAAGAGCTTTACCCGCTTGCCACTGGCTAGCCTCTTTCCCCAAAGCAACCTCTCTGAGAAAAAGGGGGGTATTTCCTGTGGGTTGTCTTTAAATAGAATTCTGTTCTGCCTTTTCATTGGTTGTAAACCCAACCACCTGACTGCCTCGTCACTACTTGTTCGCCAGACTCTGGCTATGGCTTGCTAATAGCTCTGACCCCTAGGCAACTTTATTTATTAACATACAACATTTTGGTACAAAAGAAAATATCACCATATTTCCCCTTTTCTATTTTAATAAAAGAAAAAAAAGAAAAACGCTTATAACTAACATAAGAAAAACTATATACAGAAGTACAATAACTATATACAATATATACAAGTAATAACTACCTAAACAATACCTAGTCTATTTGTATTTAACAAATTCAGAGAAAATAATTCTATTATCTATCCTATTGTATCTAATTCACTTTCTATCCTAATTAATCTTCAACTATAACTAAATAATCTTCAACTCCTTCAGAGACCCAAGAAGGAAATAACATTACCTAACAAAAATAAAAACAGGAAGTGCATGCAAGCAGCTTCCAAAAATTTGTGAGTTGACAGAAACAGCCAGCCGCCTGGACAGTCACCTGAGGTTTCTCCGCAGTGTTAGGGCTTCATTTTCAGCCTATAGGCTTAGCGTATCTGACAGACTCATTTGTGAAGTAGGACGTACACAAGGTCAACAGTTCAACCTCACCTTGGGTGAGAGCAGTCCATGTACCAGAAACACCTGAATTCCACTAGTGTCATGTCATGATTCAGGATTTTAAATTCTGGAAATTGTTGATGGTTTTTTTTAATTCAGCTATCCATCCTTCTTGACCATGTATGTGTGGCTTCATCAGAATGACTGTTTCAGCTGCTGTTCCATTGCACATTAGAAGTCATTGGCCCACTGCCTGTTCAGCTGCCTTCAAAGGAAAGGGCACTGTACCTTTTCCGGATTGCAAAGGCCGCTTCAGGGATGGTGCCATATTGTCCTGGCCTCAGAAGATGCCTTTTGATAAAGCCATAACCACACTTACTTTGGCAAGAATCGGTAGTCCTTTGTTTCATTTCTGTCTGTCCATTTTGTCCTGTTGTCAGCAGTTGATTAGAGGATACTTTGTTGTCCAGTGGCCAACTTTTGCCACAATGAAAGTTAACTCCATATGCAGTTTCTTCAATGCCCATATTCTCTCTGAAGTAGATTGGTATTGCTAGGAGCTGACATGTCTCATAGTCATGACAAAAAAAATTTTCTAAGTTATTAAAACATTTTAAATGCCATATTCTGTAGATCTCCGAAGGGTTTGAAGATGATCTGTCTATCCAAAATATATCTGCTCTATCTTGAAAACATACCTAATATGACTACAAGTTATTTTTTATATATATTTATATAAATATTTATATATATATATATATATATATATATATATATATA
>CABHPR010125170.1:0-10986 GCA_902168415.1 Peromyscus melanophrys
CCCCGTGTGTGTGTGTGTGTGTGTGTGTGTGTGTGTGTGTGTGTGTGTGTGTGTGTGTGTGTGTAGATCACTTGCTGAACACAGTTGTGACTTTCGCATTAATCCCGGTACCATACACAAACAAAAGCCCTCTTAGTATAGTGTCCTTAGAATTGTTTTAAAAGAATTTTTAATCCAGAATAGAACACTTTGTTTTTTTCAAGGATTATAGTTGTAAAAATTTTAAAAATGACATTGGGGATTAAACTCCCAGGGTTCTCCATTTCCTAGCATTCTTCCAAGGCACTACATATTCAACCCCCATCCCAAATATTCTTAAAGTCCTTTGAAAATAATATAAAACTAGATCTCTGGAGGGTACAAGATGGTTCAGCAGGTAACAGTGTTTACCATGAAGGCCTGAGTTTGAGCCCTGATGTAATTCCAAAAGTTGTCCTCTGACATCCACATGTATACCTTGGCATGAGCATGCTCACATTCACACACACAGTACATTTTACTTTTGAATGTCAACAAAACTTGCTTTTTTATTTAGAACTTAATTTTGAAATAACTAATGTCCCATGAAATAAGGTAACTGTTACATATATTTTGTGATTAAAGGGTGTGCTGTCTGTGTGTACATGCATGTACTCAGGGTCATCCATGCATTGGAGTGCATGTGAAGGCCAAAGGACAAGCTCTGATTCACCTTCCACCTTGTTTGAGACAGGGTCTGTCTTAGCCGTCTGCTGATGAATACCCCAGGCTAGCTGGAGCCTGAGCTCCTGGGGATTCCTCTATCTGCCTCTTGTCTCACCATAGGAATGGTAGGATCACAAATGTTTGCTAAGCCCATTTGGCTGTTTTTGTATGTTCAAAGCGAGGATTCGAACTTGGTTTCCTATGATTTCAAGGCAAGAGCATTTCCACTGAGCCATCTCACCAGTTCTTAAAGACTGTGTTTAAATAAACTTTGTAAGCCATTATATCTGATCTCTATTTTAAATTGCTTAATATTATGCAATAAAATGGCAAAATTTTAATTCCTAAGATGAGATGGGCATAATAACGATGATGATGATTATACGTTCCCTATTGATGAATCTCAAATAAGAATTTTGCTCAACAAATATATAAGTAAGCTATGACAATCTTGTCTTAGAAGAAAACACTAATCTTATATGTTCTTGCAATTAAGCTAAATAAGTTTAGCAAGCAAAGTTAATGATTTCAGAATTGATATTTAAATATGCCGGCATTTCCATATTTTCTTTCCAAATGATTTTCTCAAGAAATCACTCTAGAGAATTCCAGAAGTCCTATGTGCCAGAGCATTTTCTAATGCAATGTCTGCTTGTTATTTTCCATCTTTGTAGTAAATGGGCTTTTGATTTTTTATAAAGTTCAAATCTTCAGGGTGAAGCATTCAGTCACATGAGGATCTGCAGAGCAATGTTGGTGTTATGTTTACACCTAGGAGTAAAACCTCCTACCTGATCTTGTCTTAGGAGAGGAAATACACTACGTATAAAATGGCACTCAGTATATACAGTCCGGGGTTAGGGAAGTGGCATCTTTAGAGCTGCTACCTAGGTGAGCTGCATGTCTTACTGTTACCCAAAGCTGGCGTGGCTGTGTCTGTCACGTGCCTGATCATCCTCAGTAGTCTCAGGGGGAGGACAGACTCATTTCTTTGCGGGCTTGTTAGCAGCGAGTGTTGAAAAAACCTACCCCAGAGGGAAAGAAAGCGGCATCGCTCAGAGTTCTACAGCAAATCTGGAAGTCAGTATTTGTCTTATTGTTTACACAAGAAAACTGTGAGGTGGAAACTCACACTGTAGAGGTGGCGTGAGCGAATGTCGTTTTGAGAACCGTCCTTGTCTCAGGAATGTGTTTCTGCTTCAGAAGCTGTTCAAGGGACTCCTCATCTTTTGGATGTCAAATAAAACCTCTTCAGTATATCCCATAGATTTTAAATTTTTCATTAGTGCAGTACACTAGCACTATTACGCAAAGTGCAGAGGGTCGAAGACTTGAGAAGGATCACATCCAACCCAGGAGGAAATAGACCAGTATTGGTTGGGTGTGGACTATGTGAACCAACATTTGCTGAAAAGGTGCAACTAGGCTGAACAGTCTGCGGATTGATTAACTACTTAGAACTTCCATGATGGGCTCACGTTAGTGTTGCTGCTTGAGAGTCTGTATTAGAAAAATTAGCCTTTGTAATGTGAGTGGCAGATGTGTATCCATCTTGTTTAAGGTTGTATTCGTAACGCTGTTGTTTATATAAAGTTTTTATGCTTTTGTAGCTTCCTCTATCCAATATCATACAAGAATTAGCCCCAGTTTTATTAAGGCTTTTATGGTTTCATTACCCACTTGTAAATATTTTACCATGCTATATTGGGGATTTATCACATTGTAAAGTAATAAATAAAGAAGCCATTTTGTTTTCTTAATGGCTAGATAATTGTTCCAAGCCATTTGCTTGGTTTTGCTCAGGTGCTATGCCTTGAATATGGTTTGTTCTCTCCCTTGTGTGATTCCTGTTTTGTAAGGTAAGAAAATTTGTAGGTAAGAGCACTTAAGTGGTGATTATGGCTCTGCACTCATCGACCGATTAACCGTTCATATGGTTAGTGGATTACATGTTATCACCTGGGTGGACTGATGCGGAGCCAGTTTGGCTAGGTCTTGTAAGCTTCCTGCTCTTCCCATGAGCCTCGAGAATGCCAGTATGAAAGCCACTGACAAATGCATCCTTCAGAGACTACCAGAGCTGTGAGCCAGAAATCACGGCTTTTACTTGTAACTTACAAGTTTGTAGTGTTGTAACGTTAGCAAGAGAAAACTAAGACTCCGTGCCCGTGAGTTTGCAGCTTGCTGCTCACACACAGACAGAAATCTAGTCTTGGCCAGGCGGTGGTGGCGTACGCCTTTAATCCCAGCACTCGGGAGGCAGAGCCAGGCGGAGCTCTGTGACTTCGAGGCCAGCCTGGTCTATAGAGTGAGTTCCAGGACAGCCAAGGCTGTTACATAGAGAAACCCTGTCTCAAAAAACCAAAAAGAAAAAAAAAAAAAAAGAAAAAAAAGAAAGAAATCTAGTCTTGGACCTGCCAGCTCCCCTGATGTGCCAGTGTGCCAACACCACGTGGTTCTAACTACCGTTTTAAGCCTTTGTCACAGAACTTTTTCATCTGATGATACTTTTTCAGGTTTCTGTAAATAATGACATGACATTGCAAATAAATCTTAAACAAGATGGAAACATATCTGCCCCTCATATTACAAAGGCCAGACTTCCTAATACAGACTCTCAAAGAATAATAGATGCATTGTTATGAAATTTAGAATCAATTTAGTCTTTTGATTCTACTTTTTGAGGTTTTAAAACCATGCATGTTTTGCTCTTCCAAAGCCAATTTAACATTGAAATATCAACATATGTGAATGTCGACAGAACAGAATAACAGTCCCCATGGAGAGCTGTGTGACCCTTTCACACGCATCTTCTTTTTCCACCTTCCTACTTCTTTTCTTCACTTTGCAGAATTTGAAAACAGATCCAAGGTGCATCATATCACATGTAAATATTTAAAAATATAAATAAAAAATAATATTTATTTTTCAAAAGTGAGCCATTTGTTAAATCATGGCATGGTAAGCATATTTTTATATCTATTTTGTGTGTTGTGTGCATGCGTGTGTGTGTGTGTGTGTGTGTGTGTGTGTGTGTGTGTGTGTGAGAATTGCATGGCATGTGTGTCCTGGCCTACATGCCATGATGTGCCTGTGGAAATCAGAGGACAGCTTGCGCGAGTTGGTTTTCTTCCCACCATGGGAGTTCCAGGGATCAAATTCTCATCCTCAGAGAGGACAGCCTCTGTTATTGGCTGAACCATCCTGATGGTCAAGGCATGTTTTTATTTGAGACAAGGACTCTCTAATTGTCCCAGGCCAGCCTCAAACTCAGGCTCTTCCTGCCTCAGTTTCCCCAGTGCTGGGATTCCAGGTGTTCTGCCTCTATGCACAGAAGTAATTCTTTTTTAAAATAAAATTGCAATACTAATTTCATGCAGATATTTATGAAATTTTTTAGCAATGACTCTTTTTGCTTCCCTAGTGGGGATAGAATCCAGGCCTTCACAGATGCTGGCCATGTGCTCTGCCACGTCTCTGCAGGTGAGCCCCGTTACCTATTACTGTCTCACGACTGCACCATAGCTTTCTGGTTTTACTTGAGATCATTATAATTCTAAATAAGATTAGAGAGAGTTGATGTCTTCACAGCTGAACCAGGCTTGCCCTTTATTGAAACCTTTTAATCATTTTCTGTTACATGGGGCCTTTCCCTCATTCACAATTCTCCTTTCTTTTACCTGATGCTTATGGTCTTGGCTGTGGCTTTTATAAATTATGCCCTTGTTCTGATTGCTGTGGGATAATGCTTTTGTACACTGGTTTAATAAAATGTTGATTGGCCAGTAGCCAGACAACAGGTATAGGTGGGATAAGCAGACAAGGAAAATGCTGAGAAGAGGAAGGCTGAGTGGGGAGACGCCAGCGAGCCATTCAGGGAGCAGCATGTAATGACACACAGGTAAAGCCACAGAACATGTGGCGACATATAGATTAACAAAAATGGGCTGAGTTTAAGTATAAGAGCTAGTCCGTAGGAAGCCTGAGCTAATGGCTGAGCAGTTTTAATTAATATAAGCCTCTGTGTGATTATTTTATAAACGGCTGTGGGACTGTGGGTGAGAGATTTGTCTCGACCCTGGACCAGGCAGGACACAGAAAAACTTGCAGCTACTTCTGATCATTGTTTTTATTTATGTGTAGCTTTGATTTACATGCAGCAGGTTCACATCTAACAGATTGTACAGATTTTACTTGTTTGTAATTTTTTAAATTATTATATTTATTTATTTATTTTGTATAGGAGGTCAGAGGACAGTTTTTGGAGAGGTGGATCTCTCCCACCATGTATGTTCTAAGGACTGAACTTAGATCATCAGACTTGGCCACAAAGGGCCTTTCCCAGCTAAGCCATGTGACTGGCCCGTTCGTAATTTTTAAAGGGACTGTACTGAATTCCAAGGAGTCCATCAAATCATCTGCAAATGTTCACGGCCAGAACTTGCTGTTGACTTTTATCTCTAACTTAAACATTATCTGGGGCTTCTCCACTTCCACGGCCCAGAGCCTGTAGCTCAGGGTTGGTTAACAGTGGTGATAGTGGGCATTGTGCTTTGATGTGGAGGACTAATAACTTAAAGTACAGAAGCTGTGGTGGGTTCCCAGTGAGACCCTCTTCTAAATACAAACTCACCTCTGGATGCTCAAAGTGAACTACCAGAAGGTGTTGAATTGACTTTCATTTTTTTTTATTAGTAAAATCCATTTACTTCCTTACTGCCTAGTAGGGGTGAGTGTGAGGCTTCCCTCCCACTCCAAATCTTTGGTTCTTAGGGGTGCAATCTGATGTAAGGGAATGGCAAGCATCCTTGGACATTCTGGCTGCATGGCTGCCACCTTCTGCACCAGCTCCTCTAAGTGTGATCACTGGGGATGCCATGGACTCTGAATCTGTACAAACAAGTATACTTTGGATGTCCCCAGTTGCTGAGGATTTGAAGTCTCACACATAACAAAGATTCAGACGCTGCATTCTGGAAACAAAGAAAACATGAATGAGTTATAAAAGCTGCTCTCAAACAATTCCAATGAACACTGATACAGTGGGGAATGTGGGAACCTCTTTCCTTCCCTAACACAAGTACTTTCAAATAGTGCTCTAATGGATGGGAAAAGGAGCTACTGGAAGGGAAGAGCCCATGACCAGATAGATATCGGGACATGAAGGTATTCAGGAGGTCTAAGCACACCAGTGGCTCTCACTGTGGCTAACTTCCCTCCTCACACTCACTGCTGTGCCAATAAAAGGAGAGTTGTATGAAAACAAGACCCTTAAAACCATCTGTGAAGGCTGAAGTAGAAGAAACATGAGTTAAAGGCTAGCCTGAGCTACCATAGCAAGACCCCGTTTCATTAAAATGAAAATAAACACAACCTCAACAAAACTCAAAGCTAATATGAATCCAAACCTATATGAATATGCAAATAAGACATAGAATGCTACAGATATGCTCATTTATCATAGTTAGCCATTCCTTGGTATCCGGGAAGATGGCTTCCAGGACCTCCTGTTGATAACTAGATCCATGGGTTCTCAAGTCCCCTATATAAAATGGCATAATATTTGCATAGAAGTCAGGGTTAACTTTCCACATAGTTAAGACCATCTCAAGATGTCTTACAATCCTGAACACGGTGCAAATGCTATGTAAACCATCACTATGCTGTAGTATCTAAGACACACTACCAAGGAAAATCTTTACTTGCTTAGTACAGTCCCAAAGACTTTTCCATCTGCAGTGTGATTCTGTCTGTGAGAGCAGAGCTGTTTAGGCACTTGGTTTGGGTGGGGCTTGAACCAATTTCATTGTTGACCAAAAAGTATTATTAACACCTACTTACATAGTATGAGATGCTTTCTACCTCTCTTCAGTTACGTCAATTCATGTGGCTAACTATAAATAATGAAGAGATATTTTACACACTTCAGTGCACTTCGGGAAGTTTATCAGTTAACAGTGGCTGTTTTCCCTCATTGGCTTAGGAAGAAAAGATTTATCTGTAGTATCTGGCATTAAATATTGACTGAGTTCATTTTTCCCTCTCTCCACCTCATCACACCTTCAAAGCTCGCCCCTTTACTCAAGACAGACGAGGCAGTCACTATCACACTGAATTGCTCATATGGTAGATTGTTTCCTGTACATGTGCTGGGTGCCCTATTAAAAGAAAAAGAACTAAGAGCTTCAATACATAGGAAAATAGTAGCAAGTGAGAATGAGTTAGAAATTGCTTTTGTAATTGTCTAGTATAACTGTGCACCAATAACATACTGTTCAATGATGTGCACTAAAATACATGTGAGCATTTGAAGCGAAGAATGGATTTATGACAGCCTTCCTTAGCTTTGGCTTCAGTCGTAATTATTTTCAGGCAGCGGTTCTAGCAAATCCCTCTTAGTGATGAGGCCAAACAGAACTTAGCGCTTCCCGGTGGATTTTTACCTGGAGCTCGAATGTTTGAATGGTTGTTTCCGTTTTGTTATACGTAAACTGACCTAGGAGCATTTCTTCTCCTTCACATTTTTTCAGAACGCCCTGCAAAAGAGAACAACAGGTATGGAGGCTGTAACCAGCGAGTGGGTGCTCCATGGAAGGCAATGGATGCGGGTGTTCAAGCAGAACAGTTCACCTGCAACTGCCTGTGCTGGAGCTGGGGAGATGGCTCAGAGGATGACATTGCTTGTTGTGCAAGCCTGAAGACTTGCGTTCAAATCCCCAGCTTCCATGTGAAAAAGGCTGCCTGTGCTTGTAACCCCAACACTGGGGATCAGAGACAGATAGAACCCGAGAACCCATTGGCCAGCAAGGTGACAGCAAGGTGACTGGCCAGCAAGGTGACAGCAAGGTGTGACAAGTTTCCAGTTCAGTGAGAGACCCTGTTTCAAAGTAAACAGGACCAAGAGCAACAGAGAAAGCCCTTGGTTCATCAATTCTACAATACAGAAGGAAAATGGGAAGGACTTGTTATTGCTAAATGATTCCTGCCTGAAGGAACCGGCCCAGACGCCTGCAAATAAGGAACAGTAGTGCGTGTAAACACAGACGTGCCGGGCCTGCCAAAACTCATCCCTAACTCAACACTGCAATGCATGTGAGCACCAGAGGCTGCAATCGGGAAGCCTCAGCAGCACGCAATTAGAAGCACTGGTGGGTACAGGAAGTGGGCTCCAGCCTCCACTAGCCAGTCATATCAAAGGGCAGAGGTAAGGCCTAAGCCTTCGAGGAAAAATGGGAGCAGGCACTCAGACAAAAACCACGGGGAAGGTCAAAGGGCAGCAGACGGAAACACAAACTCCTGTGGCTTGAGGATACACGAGCACCACAGGGACTTAGGCTGCAAGCCCAGAAAGGCTCGGGATCTGGGCCACGGTAGGTTAGAGGACAGGGAGCAGAGGGACTCAGATCTGAGGCTTGGCTGGCTGTCATTTCAACAACGGGAGCTGTCAGTCCACGGCAGTACCTGCCCACCGACCCCAGCCAGAGATCTTTCCCTGAGCCAGCTGGTTGTGCAGCTGAGGTCTGTCCTGTGCAGACCAGCCAGGTTGACATTTGCCACATGCAGGAATCCTTTCAGAGTCAACTGCATTGACTGTGCTGCCAGGCTTCAAAGGAGCATCAAGGCATTCAAGAAAAGCAACTTAAAAGATCAACAGAGACCCTGTAAAAAAACAGAAGATGAAACTAAACTCTGCTATCAATTAGTGTCTTCAGATGCAAAGAAGACAATACTGCCAACACAAAAGAATCTAAGTAAGCAATATTTGTGGAAATCAAAGTCTTAGAGAGTATGAGTATGATGGAAGAAAATTTTACATGGGTGTAAACATAAAATAGATACTGTCTTTCAGAGATGGACTATGAATCAGAAAAGGAAAATGAGAACAGACTTCAGGATTCAGGAATGAGACCCCGCAGTAACAGCCATGCACCAGGCTCATCTAGCAGTCATCAGATTGGAGCCAAAGGGAAAAGAGCTCCAATGGGGTGGCTGGGAGGAAGGGAGGAGAGTGAGGGAAGTACAGTTTTTCTGACTTGAATTAGCAATGGGGGAATACCATCTCTGATGAAGAGCTTGGCAATGTATTAGAGATAGAAATGTACCAAAGTGAGCAAATTAGACAGACAGGTGGCAAACACCTTTGGAAATGTTTAAAATGTGTTCAGTAAAAAAGTAACTTTCAAGTGCTCTATGGTTCAACAGAAAGCCATGCCGAGTAGTCACCAGGAAAACGTTGACCAATGATTGAGACAAACAGAAAAAGACATGCATCTCTCCTCGCCTCAGCCTCAAACATGAAACACAGGTTTAGGAGTTGCAATCCAATATGTATTCCACAGAAACAAAACCCAACATCCGTGGTAAACTCTTGTACATAAATATTCACAGTCTCATTATTTGTAAAGGCCCAAACCCTGCGAATAACTCTTAGATGTCTACCAACTAATGGATAAGTAAAATACAAACAATCAAATACTTATTCTTTGCTTCCAAAAAGAAGTCAAATATTGACAAGTGCTACAACGTAGCTGAACCTTGCAAGCACAGTGTTAATCATTCACTAGAGAGCACACAAAACGATATGATAATGATAATGTCCAGCACAGGTGAATTTATGGGTCAAAGTCCATTAGTGGTTGCCAAGGGCTAGGGATGTGATGAGGATGAGAGGTGAAAATTAAGCAGTATTGGGTTCCTTTGGGAGGCAACAAAAAATGTTCTAAAATTGGCTGGGTGGTGGTGGCACACGCCTTTAATCCCAGTACTCGGGAGGCAGAACCAGGTGGATTTCTGTGAGTTTGAGGCCAGCCTGGTCTACAGAGTGAGATTCAGGACAGGCACCAAAACTACACAGAGAAACCCTGTCTCAAAAAACCAAAAAAGTTCTAAAATTGTGATGGTAGACTCAGAACTGTGAATACATATATACTGGAACCACTGAAGTGTGCACTTCAAATGGTCCTATGCTATGTGAATTATAGCTCTGTGAACCTGTTTTTTAAAGACAAAGATAGTAGATGGGCAGAGCCACAGAAAAGATGTCATTTTCATCTTCCACTGGAGGGAGCCATCAAATAATATCTAACACTGAAAAATTAAGAAATAACGGTAAAGGCAAATATGGAAGCAGGTACCTCACTAACAGGAAAAAATGCTGCTAATGGGACCTTGGAGATAAAAAGAACTGGGAACAGGGAGAAGCAGGAAGGTGCCTTATGAAGTTTATGTAAATAGCCAGCATTTTGAAATAGGTGTATGTGTATAACATTTAGTTGTAAAGTAAAAATATAAAGTCAAACATAAAAATCATCTGGTCCGGCCGGGCGGTGGTGGCGCACGCCTTTAATCCCAGCACTCGGGAGGCAGAGCCAGGCGGATCTCTGTGAGTTCGAGGCCAGCCTGGGCTACCAAGTGAGTTCCAGGAAAGGCGCAAAGCTACACAGAGAAACCCTGTCTCAAAAAACCAAAAAAAAAAAAATCATCTGGTCCAATCCTCTCAGTTTGTAACTAACAAGGCAAAAGCCCTTGAAGTAAAATAATACACAAGAAGTTAGTACACAATTAAAAGGTGAGTCCAGGGCTGGTGATAGCTTAGTAGTAAAGTTCTAGCTTATCCTACAAGAGGCCCTAAATTCAATCCCCAGAGACACGAGTCTAGCTCCTCCTTCCCAGTCAACACCCTCTATCTCAATCCACACTGAATGACAGGTTTAGACAGCTTCTTACATAGACAGAGAACTCCTTGGGTGCACTCGAGGTATTTCCTGAGGGGGACACCTTCTCTGAGATATGCTCCATGGTAACTGCTGTTGGGATGATCTTCCTGGCTAGCTTGATCAGGATATGACCCTGGGAGCCTGGAAAGGCCCAGCACTTTCCAGGGTGGACATCTGGCTGGAAAGAAAACATGAAATTAATCTCTTTTCTGGGTACATAAATCTAATCTTTCAATACTGAGCACCTCATCACTAGCAACTGTAAGCATCTTAGGACATCTAGCAAACAGGAGACCTTCCCAAATGCCCTGCGTCTGGTCCATCGGAGCCTTTACCACAGCGGTGTGTTTTCTTTCACTGCTGTTACTAGACTGCTAAAAGGCAGCTAGAGGCAGAAGTGTGGATGGTGCTGGCGGTGCTGGTGGTGATGATAGTGCTCATGGTTTGGATGGTGCTGGTGATGCTGATAGTGATGATAGTGCTCATGGTTTGGATGATGCTGGTGATGCTGGCAGTGGTGATAGTGCTCATGGTTTGGATGGTGCTGGTGGTGCTGGTGGTGATGATAGTGCTCATGGTTTGGATG
>CABHPR010125172.1:0-15766 GCA_902168415.1 Peromyscus melanophrys
ATCCGGAAGTTCTGAGTTCTGACCGAAGTTCTGCCCACCAGCCGGCAAATCACCCCGGGCAGCCGGCAAGTACCGAACCATGAGCGCCGCGGGCGTACTGTCCTTTGCCCAGCAAGGCTGGGAGCAGGTGCTGGCCAAAGTGAAGTGGTCCGTGGTCTACCTGGACGCCGCCTGCGCGGAGAGCCTGCACTGGAGCTGCGGATCAAGCCGGCTTCTGGAGGCGGTGAAGGGTCCGGCGTGCCACCTGAGGGAATTTGAGCCCCAGGCAATGGGCGGTGGAGCCGAGCAGCCCCGGGCGGTGTTCGTGTTGAGCTGCCTGCTGAAAGGCCGGACGGTAGACACGCTACGAGACATCATTCGCCGCAGTCACTTTCAGTACTGTGTGGTGGTCACAGCCGTGAGCCACGCAGTCCACCTCACTGCTAACCACGTACCAGCGGCTGCAGCGGCCGAGCTAGAGGGGCAGCAGCCGGTGTTCGAACAGCTGGAGGAGAAGCTATGCGAGTGGATGGGCAACGTGAACTACACGGCCGAGGTGCTGCACGTCCCTTTGTTGCTCGCCCCTGTTGCTCCCCACCTTGCCTTTACTCCTGCCTTTGCTACCCTTTTCCCACTGCTACCTCGGGATGTACATCTCCTTAATAGTGCCAGACGCGACAAGCGGCGGCTGATCAGCTTTGGTGAGGTGGATGCCGCTGCCCTGACCCCCGAGCTGCTGCTGCACATCAGATGTCTGGTGTCAGGCCTCAGTTCTCTGTGTGAGCATCTAGGCGTACGAGAGGAGTGTTTCGCTGTGGGTTCCCTCAGTCGGGTCATCGCTACAGATCTGGCAAATTATTCCCCTGCCAGGAACAGGAAGAAGACTGCTACAGGCAGGGCGTCCGTGGTCTTTGTGGATCGAACTCTGGATCTCACAGGTGAGTGGAATTTCTAGGATTTTTCGTCATCTTCACTCTGCCAGCTACCGGACCTTTTCATTGATACAGCGTTGTTGGCCTCATATTGAGGTTGGTAATAGAAAGATGAACTTAATGAATCAGTTTCTAATTTGACAGCGTCTGGAGTTGTTTTGTCTGGTGGAGGAGGGGGTGGATAGAGACCAAGTACAGTATAATTTGTTAAGTGCTGTAACGGGGCAAATACGGCTTTAGTGTGCGTTGTTGTTGTTGTTTAAACAACTGCACTTAGTCGGAGACTATTAGAAATGTCCTAATACCAGTTGTCTTAGTTAGGGTCTCTATTGCTGTGATGAAGCACCAGGACCAGAAACAACTTGGGGAGGGAAAGGGTTCATTTGACTTAAACTTCCACATCATTGTCCCATCAATGAAGGAAGTCAGGACAGAAACTCAAAGAGGGCAGGGACCTGGAGGCGGGAGCCAATGCAGAGGCCCATGGAGGGGTACTGCTTACTGGCTTGCCCCATATGGCTTGCTCTACCTGCCTTCTTATATCACCACCAGCCCAGGGGACCACCTTAGTTTGTTCTCTGGGACCCACATGGTTGAGGGTTGTCCAGTTGTCCTCTGATCTCTACAAGACCCCATGGCTTGTACATGCCCCTCCATATGCAAATAAATAGATAAATGTAATTTTTTAAAAACTGAAACTGGCCTGGTGATGGTGGTGGTGGTGGTGGCACACGCTTTTAATCCCAGCCTTTGGGAGGCCGAGGCAGTTGGATCTCTGTGAGTTCGAGGTTAGCCAGGTCTACATAGTGAGTTAGTTCCAGGATGGCCAAGGCTACACAGTGAAACCCTGTCTTGAAAAACAAAACAAAAAAGTGGAACTGACCCTACCTGTAAGGAGATGGAAAAAGAATTTTAGAAAATACTTTCAAATGTGTATTGATTTATTCTTAGCTCTCATTCTGTTGGAGTTTGTATAGCAATCTCAAATTTTGGCAATGTATTATTTATACGTGCAAGGAATAACTCTAACCTTAAAATAGGTGAAGAAAAAATGCTTTTTGATATATGATGTGAGCATTGACTTTCAGAGGTCAACTTTGTCCTAGAGTTAAGTAGATATAATTCAATAATAGTATGTGCTAGCCACTCAGGGTCAGAAAACTGATACCAGTAGGCATTCCTTTTGCAGGTTAGAAATACAGCTTGATGATGTTATACAAACTAGTAGGAAGTGGTTTTGAAATTTTACCTTAATTAGATAGATTTTAAGATGTAGTTCTGAGGGAATGCTAGTGGGATGTACCCATGGTAATCATAGCTAATTTCAAGAGGGCAGTGGCCCTGTTGTGGCCATGTCATGCCCAGAGGGCAGAATTCCACAAAACACAAGCTAGCGGAAGGCTTCTGTACCTCCCTATCACCAAATCTAGTACACGTTCTGTGCAGTTTTCTCTTTCCTTTATATTAAAAGGGAACACTGCTTCCTTCCTAACATTTTTACCCATGTAGCCTAGCTCTGTGTTCTTTCATCACTTCTCATGGATTTGCTTCTGCCCAGTACCCCTAAGTTGATCATTTTCACCTTTTTTTTTATTTTTTTCAGACTTTCATCTTTGGCATACAGGCAGAATGGAGCATATCCTTTCTTGACTCCTCATCATCCAACTTCAGTTCTATTATATTTGGCTTCATTTTGTAGCAGACTTGAGAATTGTCTAGATTGTGGACCATTTCCACAATCATCTATGTCAGTTTTTATTCTTTACTTCCATTCCATTAAGCTTTTATTTTTCAAAACTTCCCAGATAGTGGCTTCGTTAGTGACTTCTGTGTTTCCAAATCCGTGGATAAGTCATAGGACTCCTTTTCCCCTTGAACCTCAGATTAGCGTTTACTACAATAGAATACAGCAAAGAGTAAAAGGAAATTTAGGGATAGGGAGATGGTTCCGTGGGTAAAGTGCTTGCTACACATGCATGAGGTTCTGTGTTTGGATTCCGAGAGCACATGTAGAAGCTGAGTGTAATGGCCTGAGTGTGAGAGCATGCATTTGTAACCTCAGTGCCGGTCGGTGGTGGTGGTGGTGGTGGTGGTGGTGGTGGTGGTGGTGGTGGTGGTTGGTATGGAGAGGCAGAGCTAGCCAATTGGTGAGCTTCAGGATCAGCAACAGAATGTCTCAAAAAATAAGATGGAGAGCCATAGAGAAAGACATGCATTGTCTACCTCTGCCTTCTACAAGCACATGAAGGGGTGAACATTTCAGCAAATATATAAAAATAAAAGATACAAAAGATAGATAAGCATTCAGTGATTTTCCTGTGTGATTTTTATCAGTCATAAATCCAGCTTGCTGCTTTTTTGCTATGTCTTCTCACCATAGTATTCACGTATTGTGGTTTGCTTTCAGTTGCTCTGATAAACATCATGACCAAAAGCAACTTGGTGAGGAAAGGGTCCATTTGGCGTAGACTTCCAGGTAATACTCCATCAGTGAGAGAAGTCAGGGCAGGAACTCAAGCAGGACCCGGATCAGAGACCTTGAAGTAATGTTCTTACTGGACTTGCTTTCTTGTACAACCCAGGACCACCTACCAGTGGTGGCATTGCCTACAGTGGGCTGGGTTCTCCATATCAACCATTAATCAAGAAAATGCCCCACAGAAATGCCCATAGGACAGTCTGGTGGGGGGACAGTTTTGGGTCACTCATGGTCCTGTCATTAATCTCACTCCTGCTCTGTGAGTGACCAAACTCATTGGTTCCCCAAGTTGGACTTTGGTGGAAGCATGCTTTGGTTTGTCATTGATGCTCTGTAAGGAGGGAGTAGATGTTTACATCTCCCTAGATAATGAGTTCCTGCACCTGTAGAGGGTATCTCCCACATGGGATGAGGTCACATGTATGTGTTGGTGGGGGGCAATAGTCTGGTGAGGTGACGGAAGCCAGAGATAAAGGATTGTTTTCTAGGACATGATGTGCGTGCTTAGCCTCTGGTATGTGGATCTAAGATTGACTTACGTTCCTATCTGAAAATAATCACCTTTGGCATAGTGTAAGCCAAGAAATTTCTATACCCTGCAGAAGTCGGTTTTTTACTTTGGCCATGAGGGTTCCAGGGAATGAAGTCAGATTGTTAGACCTGACTTCTAACAATGCAAGCACCGTTTCCCCCTGAACCATCTAGCTGTCTCATCTCTTTTTCATTTTAGAATTATGATATGCTTTCCTGTAGAAAAGAACGAGTAGACTTTTTTAGGGTAGATTGTAATTTAGATTGGTTTGTTACTGGGCCTAAAGCTTATAAGTGCAAAGATATTGGGTATCTTTTGGGTAATCACCCAAGTTATCTTGCATATGGTCAGCTTAAAGTTTCATTTGCTGCAAAGATGTGTGACTGTAGTGTTTTGATTCTATATCAGTAATATAGAGATCGTTTTCAGTTCCTAAAAGCTTGTATTCTAAGTTATATTGTTGAAATGTTAAAATGCTCTGCACTACTGAATAAAAGGACATTTCTACTTGATGAGACCATAAGTTACTTAATAATGTGAAATGAGTGGTAGCCTATGCTGTGTTAATGGAGATGTAGTGATAGCCTATGGCTGTGTTAATGGAGATGTAGTGAGCCGCACAAGTATTGAGAGAAGTGAAATGGAGGGGGTGTGGTGCATTAATGTTATGGGAGGGCAGTGTTTGCCCTTTGCTCCTGAGTGACCCTGAATTGATGAGGGTATGAGGTAGGTAGTGTAGGTGGCATTATTGGCATGGGTCAATGTGTTCCCGTCTGCTTTGAGTTTCCATTTGCTTGTGTGGTTAAACAGGAGCGGTTGGACATCATGGAGACAACTTTGTAGAGAAGATCATTTCAGTGCTTCCACAGCTGCCAGGCCACACCAACGATGTGATGGTCAACATGGCAGAGCTCACCGCTGTCCAGGCCCTGGAGGGAAACCAGAACGTGATTGCACCAGGCTGCCTTGCACAATCCAAGTAAGACACGTGGCTTTGTTTGTTTTTCTCTCCTTTCTCTTCCTCTTCCCTTTTCCTTAGCTAAGACGGAATATCTCTATAGAAAAGAAATGAGCCTGTAATCCTAGCACTTGGAAGACGAAGGCAGGAGACTCAGGAGTTCAAGATCATCTTTGCCTAGTTAGCCAGTTCCAGGCCATCCGGGGCTACATTGGACTTTGGTGAAAGCATACTTTGGTTTGTCATTGATGCTCAATAAGGAGGGAGTAGATGTTTACATCTCCCTAGATAATGAGTTCCTGCACCTGTAGAGGGTATCTCCCACATGTTTATAAAAAAAGAAAGAGTGAGTGAATAAAACACTACTCAAATAGAACAATTCATAATGGGTAGCATGAATCTTAAAAGTTCTTATTAATAAAACCAAACCCGGGGCCAGTTATTGGGGTGAACACTGGAAGATCAGAGAGCCAGAACAAGCCACAGCTACCCTCACCTAGCCAACTTCTCAGCTGGTCTTGTTTCCTCAGACTGGAAGCCTCTGTGTCCTCATATCCGAATGTCTGTCAGCTGAACTGTGCTTCTTGAAAGCCTGAAAGCTTAACCAGGCCAAATGCTTAACCAGGCCAAATGCCTCCAGTTTCTGGTCCTCACGCCTTATATACCTTTCTGTTTTCTACCACCACTCCCTGGGATTGAAGGCTCACTTTCTGGGATTAAAGGCGTGTGTCACCATGCCTGGCCGTTTCCAATGTGGCCTTGAACTCACAGAGATCCAGAGGGATTTCTGTCTCTGGAATGCTAGGATTAAAGGCGTGTGCTACCACTGCCTAACCTCTGTTTAATATTGTGGCTGCTCTGTCTCTGACCCCAGATAAGGTACACAATATTTTGGGGAACACAATACCACCACAATAATGGGTAATATTTAGGAAAACACCACCTTTAAATATATCAATAATCATACCCACTAGGCATAGTAAGCCAGAGAGTGTGGCATTTTGTGCTTTTTCCAGCATCCAAGAAGTGAGTCCGTGAGTGGATCTCCATTTGATAGTTTTATAGGGAATAAGTCTGGGATTCCACAGTTTTTCTTCATACTTGGCTTTCTCAAATGACTAAATGCAACCCATATAGCTATGAGTCAGTGACATATTTTATATTTAAATAATATGCTTTGGGCATCACTGGGTGATGTTTTTGTTTAAAGGCATATCTTTTTTCTCCATATACTTTGAGAAATCAAACAAAGAATATATGTCCTTGAAGTCATGCAGTGTTTCAAAAACAAAAGACTTTTCGTTAGACATGACAATAAAAACATATGTAGTCACACCTTTTCAACTTTTTACTTCATCCACAATTCTTAGGAGAATTATTGTTTTCTTTTTAGATTTATTTATTATTCTTTATGTGTATGAGTGCTTTCCCTGTCCCATGTCTGCTGCCCATGGGGGTTAGAAGAAAGTTTCAGAGCTCCTGGAACTGGAGTTACAGACAGTTAGTTGTGAGCTGACACATGGGTGTTGGAACCAAACTTGGGTCCTCTGCAAGAGCAGTCAGTGCTCTTAACCAGCTGAGCCAGCTCTCCAGCCCCTGCAATTGTTTTTTAAATGTATTAGTAGTGAAAGAGAGTATTTATTTTCTTTATCTATTTTGTATTTTTAAACAAAAGAGGATGTTTTGATGTTATAGTTTCAAATCTAAACAGTAATACGTTTAAAATTTCCTGTCATTTTAGAATCAATTTGTAGTATCTGAAGTTTGCAGCTTTTCTTTTGGTACCTAGGGTGGGAAGAAAATTGGAAGTTTTATTCTTTGTCTTCTCTCTGCTTATATAAACAATGAGGAACTAGAGCAAGAGCTTGCCTCTCTTTCGAGGTCCTTGTGATTGGAGGATCCTCAGAAGCTAACAGTTACGTACTTTCTGTGAGCTAAGAAAAAACGAGGACACCAAAGAAGATGAACCAGCATTCCTGTCTTCATGGAGCACTGTTTTTGTTGTGGTGGTGTCATGAGTTATGTTCAGGCCCAGTAGGAAAAGCGTAGACATGATCTGACCTGAACTGCCACTGGGGACCATTTCTATAGATAGCTGTCAGGTAAATTCATCAGCTTGGCCTCGCGGAAGAGTGGGCCTTGAGTTGATTGTGTCTCGAGGTTTGGAAATAAGGTCCACATGGAAAGGATGTAGAAAGAAGATGCTCAGGGCCTGATGTGATGACCGTGAAGAAGAGAGACATCCTTATAGGGCACCACTGTCATCAGCTCTGTTAACATTTTCCAGAATGTACTATTGTGTCAAGCTCATCCCAAGCATCTTGTAGTTGGGAAGTCACTTTAAGTTTTACACTAAATCCATGAGGGAGATTTCCCTGTTTTTTAAGTAAAGAAATTGAGGTAACAAGACAGTAAATTACATAGATGTGGAGCTAGAAATGCACCCAGAATGTCTGATTTCAGAGCTACTGTCTTTCCCTCTGTGCTGTCCAAAAGAGGCCCAGAGAAGAGGTAGGCTCTTGACCAGACTCAGGGACTCAATACGACACAAAATAAAGTCACGTCAGTATTTAATACAAGAAGTCCTGTTTGTTCATGATGATTTTTATAGAATAACAGAAAAAATATTGGCATATTTCAGTAAAACAGTGGTGTTAAAAGATATTTAACAGCTAATAGAACCAAAGGAAAACTGTTGATTAAATTTTTGAAAGTAGAAATAGTTGGAGTCTAGGGAGCAAGAACTCAGGAAAAGCCTCTCAAGGCCTTGACATCAGAGAGAGACTTAGTTTTAGCTGCCTCCTGTCTTTTAGTCATTCTGCTTAGGACAGGCCTATCTTGCCATTTGTCCCCATTTTCCCAGTGGGTTAGAAGCTGTTCATACTAAGAACTGTGCTGAGATCATGCGGCCTGGCAGGGAGGTGAATGTCTATGGATAACTGGAGGACTTACTTCAAGGAGACCAGAGCAGAGATGCCCTTTGGTAGTAGAGCACATTTAAGAGAGGACTTGGCATGTCGCTCCTGAACACTTAAGATATGTTAACTGATTTAGTGTCTCTCATGTCTGTGAGGTACAGTCCATCATTCCCCATTCTAATCCCTTTAGTTTCGTCATGTGACTTAAGGTGTCGTATGCAGTTAGAGAGATGGAGGTCCAGCTATGAGTCAGTGCTTCCATTACCCCATGTCTCTTTCATAGAAGCCTAAAGTAATTAGAAAAAGAGCAAGTAAGCTCTGAGAAAAGGTTGTAAAATGAGAGGAATTGGGTTGATTAGAGTACAAGAAAACATGTGACCTCTTACACATTCGACAGGATAGATAGAGGAATGAAAGCAGCCTCAGATCCTTAGCAGATGTTGTGATTGTGGCCAGTGTATTTAGTCTCTCGAGCATCCATTCTACATCAGGGCCTGTCCTGGAGTGCCTTTTCTCTTGCGAGTGATTGTTTAAGAACTGGGCATGACACCTGAGACCATGTTGGTGTCTGAGGGCCTTACTGCCACCAGGGTCATACTGATCTGGATGACCTGTGCTGCCACTGGGGCCATGGTGATGTCTGGCCCAAGCTGCTGCCACGGCCATGTCTGAGTCCGTGTTCCTGCTGCAGCTGGGGTCTGTGATGATATCTATGGCCTGTGTTACCATGGGGGTGGTAGTGGATCTTAAGAGCCATTCCAGTTGAAATCCAAGGGCCATGCTGAGCTGGTCTTGCCCCTCACTGGCCCTGGGATAGCTGGTTCTGTCCCTTTCTGGACACTGCAGCAGGAAAGCTGTCCCTGCCCTATAGATGGATTTTTCTTTTTGGGCTACCAACTCACAAAAAAAAATGACATGGAGATTTATTAATTATGAAAGCTTGGACTTAGCTTAGGCTTGTTTCTAACTAGCTCTTATAACTTAAATTAACCCATATTTTTTAATCTGCATTCTTCCATGTGCTTGTTCCCTCATCTCCATTATGTCTATCCTGGTTATTCTGCATCCAGCTGGCGACTCTGCCTTTTTTCTTCCCAGAGCTCTCTCTGTTCAGAAGTCCTGCCTGTACCTCCTGCCTAGGTATTGGCCATTTAGCTTTTTATTAAACCAATCACAGTGACACATCTTCACATAGTATAAAGGAATATTCCACAACACTACTCGTCCATGGAAGAGCTGCCCCCCCCCCCTACTGAGGAAAGATGGCCCCACCTATCACTGCAGGTGTGGGAGAGCTGGTCCTGATGGCATGGGCCTAAGAGAGCTAGCTCTGCCCCTCGCCTGAGGTGGGTGGTCCCAGTGGCCTGGACCAACCAGCTCAGCTACCACCGAGACCCACATCCTGGGCCTTGGGTTTGCCTACCCTAACATCTGCTCCATCTATGACCTGCTGGAGCATGTGAAGAGACTGGTCCTGCAGAATGATAACTGCAGGATCTCCATGACTCCAAGCAACAACGGGATATTTGAGAGGAATTTCGGTGAGGGTCCAGTGATGATGGTGTACCAGAGGCCTTGAACCAGACCAATGACTCATTGCAATGAACATTTTGCTGGTGGGGTTGATTGGTCAAAAGGGTATACTGCATGGTACACTGTGGCTCCCAATGCCACCAGGATGAATGAAGAGGTGTTGGAAAGATGGAGGAGGGAGGTGAGTTGTTTTTGTTTTTAATTAATTGGGGGTGGAGGCTTGGGGAACATGCTGCAGGGGTGAGGAGTGGATATGGAGGAACTGGAAGGTGAATGGGATTGGGGTGTTTGATGTGAAATTCCCAAAGATTCAATAAAGAATTATGTAGGTTTTTTTTCTCTCTCTTCTCTTTGAGGGCCTACCACCCAGTTCCCAAATAAATACACTGACGCTTGTTCTTACTTATGAATGCCTGGCCTTAGCTTAGCTTGTTTCTAGCCAGCTTTTCTTAACTTAAATTATCCTGTCTACCTTTTGCCTCTGGGCTTTTATCTTTCTCTATTCTATGTCTCTTTCTTCCCTTACTCCATGGCTTGCTGTGCTGCTGGGTGGCTGGCCCCTGGCATTGTCTTCTCCTTCTCCCTCTTCTCTCCTATTTATTTTCTCTGCCTGGCAGCCCTGCCTATCCCTCTCTCCTGCCTTGCTATTGACTGCTCAGCTCTTTATTAGACCAATCAGGTGTTTTAAACAGGCAAAGTAATACAGCCTCACAGAGTTAAACAAATGCAACATAAAAAAATGAAATACTGGGCGGTGGTGGTGCACGCCTTTAATCCCAGCACTTGGGAGGCAGAGGCAGGTGGATCTCTGTGAGTTCAAGGCCAGCCTGGTCTATAGAGTGAGATCCAGGAAAGGCGCAAAGCTACACAGAGAAACCCTGTCTCGAAAAAAAAAAAAAAATGAAATACATCTTTGCATCATTAAATGTTCCACAGCATAAACAATGTAACACATCTTCAACTAATATTCCACAACAGAATTATGTTAAAATAAAAAGAATGGGCATGAGGCAAGAGGGAGTGTCTTCTTGCTCACGTCTTTGCCTCCTAAACGTGACTCAAGTAAAACCCTGGCTCCTTCTCTATTCCTCTTCTCCCCTAACTCCCAGGACTCCTCAAACTCCCTGCTGCAACAGGGAAGGTCAGTGACTAGGATTGTTGTAAAGAAGAGCAATCCTTGGATGCCCCCACACTGTCTGAGTCTCAAATTTTGTGGTAAAATATGTTTCTTTATTGTTTAAGCTAAATTGAATCACTGTTTTCAGACAATCACAACCAAAGCCATGCTGACACATTTTCTGTACCTTATTTCATCTATAAACTGAGAGCATTGCTTTAAATTGCTATCTAAGCCTCTTCTTGTATTTTAAACAAAAGTCATCCTACCTAAGCTTCTGCTGTGACCTAGCTCCACCTCTGAGCACTTACGTAGGCTGTGTCCATTTGCATGGTCTTTGCGTTCATTGGTGCTCTTTTCTTTTTCTCATTAGACTGTGAATGAGTGTTACAGAAAATGAGGTTAAGTGCCATCCAGAGATGAGTTCTAGAGGGGTCTGAGTAAAACAGAAAGCTTTAGTGAGGGCCGAGCTGGAGAAATGGTGATGATACCAATGCATTGTAAAGACACAGAGATACATACTGAGAAATAGAAGCAGTCATTGGGAGAAAAATGGCAGCTTTGTCTCAGTTGCTTGCACGGATGAAGGAGTTAACATTGGATGATTTGTCCACAAAGAAGGAATTGAAATAAATCCCAGTTTTCCTGGCGTACACCATATGTCCATCACAATAGCAATAACCACTGCTACCTTTGACAGCTCCTCAGAAGCTTCTCAATGAGAGGAGTGAGGATCAAATGCAGAACAGATGGGTACTTGGCAACAAGTGTGCCTGCAATGGAATAGTATTTAAAAAGCAAGTTTCTAAGTATGATATAAGCTTTTATAATAAAAATTTATTGCTAATACAGACTTTATAATAGGCTGTTTGCAATTACAGCCTTTGAAGTCCCTGCCAATGCAAATGAGAAATTGAGAACATAAATACATTACAGCATGGTGTCGCCAGCCCGATCCACCCTTCCCTGGATTATGTGAAATATTTTTGGCATGAAGAAGGCAGAATACTTTCTTATTGAAATGGATTTCTGTTCTTGGCTCCAAGCCCCACTCTTTCTAATCTCTTAGACTTTCAGTATCTTCAACCTTTACCTGATTCTCCAACTGCATGTAATCCAACTGGTTCTGGCCTCGGGCTGCAGGATTTTTGGCTACAGTGCCCATTTCTCCTGTTCTTCCTACACTCTTCCTGTGAAAGCCAAGGACTTAGGATAGATTCCAGGACTGAGAGCCACCTGGCTTCCTAGGTCCTCTCTTTCTCACCTCCTCATCTGCCCCTTTCCAGTTGCACTGGTTTTCTCACTGTTCTCTGCATAGGCATGCAGTATCCTCTTTCAAGTCCGCGGTCCTGATGCTCTCTGCTCCTGGATCCTTCTTCTCACACACTTGCCCCAAGTTCTTCTTCATTTTTAGCAAGTCCTTTCTTGTCACAGTGTAGGCAGAGTTTTTGTCAGGACTGGCCGGCTCCAAAATAAATGCACAGAGACTTAATATTAATTATAAATATTCGGCTAATAGCTCAGGCTTGTTACTAGCTAACTCTTACATTTTAAATTAACCCATTTCTATTCCTTTACTTGCTGCCAGGTACTCATGGCTTGTTACCTCATTTTGTACACACCCTGCTTCCTCCTTGTCTGGCTGGCAACTCTGACTGCCCTTCTTCCCAGCATTCTCTCTGCCTCGAAAATCCTGCCTACCTATTGGCCAATCAACTTTTTATTAGCAATGAGAGCAACATATTTTCACAGTGTACAAAGGATTATTCCATAGCATTGCAGTCCTGTCACAGCCTGGGTTTAGGTCCCGAGATGGGGAAGGGATGTCAGCATGAAGAAATGAATTGTCTGACCACAAGATAAGTTTCACACAGTGGCTGGCCCCAAATAGCTTCAGCTGCCTTTATTTATACATCAAAAATAAGCATGTTTTTCTATACTAACAGACACATTTTTCCCATCCTCTAATGTTAACCTCTATCAAAAACAAATATGTCAAATATGTTTTTTCCCAACATTTACATCAAAACATCTTTAAACCAAAACAACACTCATCATTTTGCTAGCTTGGCCAAACATCAAGCCAGGTACATCCTGTCTTTACGAAACTAAAACGTGATAAACATAGGCACACATTTTCAAGAACAACAATATTGTTCAAAACTTAACAAAGCATATTACAGAAATAGGGGTGATCTGCCTCTGATCCTGTCAGCACTGAATCAGAACAGCTCCCAGGGTCTGGAGTGACAGCTGGCATCCCCAGACAAGAAACTTGAGAAGCATCAGTCCCCAAAGAATTTTAGGGGAAAATATTTGAGAAAAAAATGGGGTTCCCAGGAACGATCACATCTGTTCCGTGCATGACTGACAAAATGACACTAAAACTTCCAAGAGAATCATCAGTATTATGAGAGAGAAGAGAGCATGCTGGCCACGTGGTCCAGCAGTATTCTAAGCTATCCTGAAGTTCACTGGTCCTTGCCGAGTGAGACTGTCCCTGTGGGCTTTGCCTCATCTGGAGACCGGTTGGATAAGCACTTATATACTGGTCTGAAACTAGGTTGCATGGATTCCAGCACTTTCCTGTCCATCTTAGCACTTTTAAAAAAATGTTTGTTTATTATGTATAAAGTGTTCTGCCTGCACCCAAGAAGAGGGCACCAGATCTCATTACAGATGGTTATGAGCTACCATGTGGTTGCTGGGAATTGAACTCAGGACCTCAGCCAGTGCCCTTAACTGCTGAGCCATCTCTCCAGCTCCATCTTAGCACTTTGTATTTGTCATCCCACCTGCATTTCACCCTCAACACTGCTCTTTCTATGCTCTGTTTTGGTCTCTTTCTCTACTAGAAAGAGAGAGAGAACTCTCTGGCAGAGAGATCCATGATAGCGCGCGTGCACACACACACACACACAAACATGGAATACAGTCTAAAATAATAAAAGTAAATTATAGTGCATACATTAAACTACTAACACTATTTACTGTGATCATCAAGAATCAGGTACTGTGTACAATTGCATGCACTATACTTTCCTGTAACTGTCAGCACAGTAGCACCACAAATGTGCAAAACTGTCTCTAGAAGCTCATTAAATTTTACAGGGGCACCATCCTGAATGTGGCCCATGGTTGACTGGAACTTCACTGTATGTTGTGTGATTGCCTTGTGTCTCTATCTGATTTATTTCATAAAACCCCTGAATGATACTGTTTTGTTGTTTTGATGCTGAGGCTTGACCTAATGCATGGTGCATGCTAGGACTTGACCACTGAGCAATGCCCCAGCTCTGGACTGGCTGTGTGTGTGTGTGTGTGTGTGTGTGTGTGTGTGTGTGTGTGTGTGTGTATGCATGTGTGTGTTTTGCTTTGTTGGGTTTTTGTTTGTTGGCTTCTAACAACTGCTCTTCCTCCAAATGCATCTCATTGACATGCCACTTTGAAAGAAACAAAAAGCATTCCATGTTAGAGTTGTGTTTTAAGATGTATTGTCACAATTTATTCAAAAGCAACTCTGCAAGGCAGGTATTATTCTTTTGTTTATTTACTTTTATAGAAGTTAAAAAAAAGACCTGGAGATCCTCTGGGCTCAGCTACAGTTTTAGAAAGCAGAATTTATGAATAATTTATAGATTCTTCTCTGAAAATAAAAGAATAAAAGTGCCCATTATGAAGTATTGAAATAATTGAAAATAACAGAGCTATTATCGGCTGTTTTTTTTTGTGATGGAGAATTGTGTTTAACATATATACTTTTCAGAATTCTGTTTGAATAAAATTTTGAGAGGGGCTTGCAGGTAGATGCTCCTGTCTCTAATTGCTGACATACTGCTTCTTTGACACAAGGAATGCATATTCAACCCCCTAAACCTCTTCCATATTGAAGAATTTAGAATGGCTTGTGGTCTCTGTGTTGTGAGAAGACTGAACTCTAGGTCATTGTAACTTTGGGATTCATAATTTGAATGGAAACTATGGCTCCTTTAAACAAAGTCAGGAAGCCTCTGAAGTTAGCTACAGTGGAAAAAGGCGGAATGGAGAGACTTACTGCAGTTGAGCGACAAGTAAATGTTGGTGTTCCTACTTGGGCTGGGGTCACTGCCAAGAAAGAAATAGGTACCAACTCTGAAAATCTGACTCTTGGGGAGTTAACCAGTTGCAGACTGTATTGGGTTCTGTCTAAATCTCATGCTGCAGAGACGGGAGTTACTCAGCAGAATGCCCAGATTGCCCTTCCGCTGTCTTTACAGTGCTTTCTCTTAGCGCTTACTTGCTGGCATTCTTGCTAGAGGGTCTTTTCCTGTATTTATAGTTATAGAGTTAATATAAAAATGGGTGTGTGAGAGACAAACATTTGTGGGTGGCAACAGAGGCCCAAAGACTGTTGTAGCCTCTGGAGCTGAAGGTACTGTAGCTGGAGTTTTCTCCAGTCCTGCCCAGCCCCACAGACCCCACAACCACTTATAAAATAATCACTCAGAAGCTCATATTAATTAAACTGCTCAACCATTAGCTCAGGCCTACCACTGACTAGCTCTTACACCTAAACTCAGCCCATTTCTGTTAATCTGTATGTCGCCACGTGTTCCGTGGCTTTACCTGCTGCCTTTACATGTTGCTCCCTGGACAGCAGGCTGGCATCTCCCTCTTCCAGCCTTCCACTTTCCAGACTTCTCTCTCTTTGTTCTACCTATACTTCCTGCCTGGCTAATGGCCAATCAGCGGGTTTTATTTATCAATCACTCATCCACAGCAAGGTACTGGTGATTTCTGGATAAGCAACCAATGCTCTTAACCAGAGCACCACCTCACCAGCCCTGAGAGTTGTTTTTGAAAGTACGTATGAGAGTGGACACAGATTTCTAAAATGATCCTTTCAGTACTGAGTCTCCACGAGAGTGTGTGTTGCTACGAGTGTGGGTTTTGTTTGATTTTGGTTCTGCTTTTTTCCTTCTGTTCTTGAGCAGCTCCTGTGGAGTTCTTGTCTTCTAAAGCACAGTGACTTTTCAATCAAACCTTTAAGACTTGACCAAAGGTTTGGTTTTGTTATTCATTTTTGATTTTGTGTTTTTGAGACAAGTTCTTTCTATGTAGCCCTGCTGTCTGGGAACTTGCTACATAGACCAGGCTGGCCTTGAACTCAAAGTTACAGAGATCCCTCTGCCTCTGCCTCCTGGGAGCTGGGGTTAAAGGCATATGCCACCACACCCAGCCTGACCAAGGTAGTTTTTTTTTTGTTTTTTTTTGTTTTTTGTTTTTTGTTTTTCGAGACAGGGTTTCTCTGTGTAGCTTTGCGCCTTTCCTGGAGCTCA
>CABHPR010125173.1:5223-18509 GCA_902168415.1 Peromyscus melanophrys
CACACACACACACACACACTCACACCACACACAAACACGCACACACCACACACAAACACACATACTTATACCACACACTCTCCCACACTCACACACACACCACACACACACACACACACACACACACGTATACTCACACCACACACACACTCACACCACACACATACACCACACACTCTCACACACTCACATATACACACCACACACACACAAACACACACACACACAAACACACACTTTCATACACAAATGGTTAAGCTCTAGTGCTGTGGGATGTTCTGTATGGCAAATGTGTTGCTAATAAAACACTGATTGGCCAGTGGCTAGGCAGGAAGTATAGGTGGGACTAACAGAGAGAATAAAAAGAACAGGAAGGCGGAGGGAGTGACTGCCAGCCACCGGACAAGCAGCATGTAAAGATGCCGGTAAGCCACGAGCCATGTGGCAAGGTATAGATTTATAGAAATGGATTAATTTAAGATATAAGAACAGTTAGTAAGAAGCCTGCCACGGCCATACAGTTTGTAAGCAATATAAGTCTCTGTGTTTACTTGGTTGGGTCAGAGCGGCTGTGGGACTGGCAGGTGACAGAGATTTGTCCTGACCGTGGGCCAGGCAGGAAAACTCTAGCAACACTCTAGTTACTGCATATTAGAGGAAACATGATATTTATCTGAGGCCAGCTTATGTTTTAAATTTAGATTTATTTTATTTTTATTTGCATGTATGTGTGCCTCTTTCTGTTTGTGCATGTTCATGCATTTGTGGGTTCTCATGGGGGCCAGAAGAGGATATTGGAATGCCTGGAGCTGAAAGTTGTGAGCTGCCAGTGTAGGTTCTGGGAGCTGAACTGGGGTCCTACGCAAGGGAAGCAAGCACTTTTGACTGCTGGGTCCTATCTCAGCCCCGCACTGAGCAGCATAATCTAACTCCATCCATGTGCTTGCAAATGACATAATTTCTTCTCCTCTTTTTTAATGGCTGAATAAAGATCCATTGCATCTCTGTGCCACATTCCCTTTGTCCATTCCTCTGCCAATGGGCATCTAGGCTGGCCCCACATCTTGGCCATTATGAGTAATACAACAATAAACGTGAGTATGCAGGCATCCCTGTGGTGTGAGAACTCAGACTCCTTTAGGTACATGCCCAAGAGTGGTAGAGCTGGGCCACACTGCAGCTGTGACTTTAGTGTTTGTAAATCCTCCACACTGATTTCCCTAGTTGGTGCACTGACTTATACTTAATTTGCGTCCTCACCAACAGTCTACAATGGTTCCTTCTCCATGAACCCTCACCAGCATTGGCTAAAAACAACACGAATTTGTTATCTTGTTGATTTGGAGGTTGGAAGTTTGAAGTGGGCTTCCCTGGGCTAACATGAATGCATTGCTTCTGGAGGCTGAAGGGAAGGACTGTTTGTCACCTCGAGCTCCTGTGAATTGTCTTTGTTCCCTGGCTCATTGTCCTCTCACTTTTGGGTGGTGCTTAGGATTAGACTCTCTCACACGCTGGAGGCAAGCACTGACCTGAGCATCCCCAGTTCCTTCTCCATGTTTAAAACCAGCAATGCTGTCTCTTCAACCCTCTCCCTCTGACTCTGACATTATTGTCCCATCCTCTTTGACTCTGAACTTGAAGTTACCTGGTGCCCTTGTCATATAGTACAGGATAACCTTCCCATTTCAAGACCCATAACCAAAGGCACCTGGGAAATAAGGCAACATGTTAGCAGGCTCTGGAGGTTGGACTGTGGGTAACTTTGGACCCTTGCTTTGTGTAGTACAGAAGGTGTTCTTACTCCATTTCATGGAAGAAGACACAGAGTAAGTGACGGAGTGAGCCCCAGTCCTCAGGTCTCTATGGATGAACCAGGACCTCTCAGTTTTTCATGAACTCATACTCACTTCTCTAGACATGAAGATGCTTCTAATTTTTATACAATTTACACAAGTGGTGTATGAAAATATGCCTGTATCTTTGATTCCTGTAGTCACTGGGACTGATTACAGCGAATTTGACATCTTAAAACACTATACATTCATTCCCTTCAGAGTATGAAGTCCATATTTGGAGTCTAGATGTTCAGAATTGAATTTTGTAAGCCAAAGTGAGAGTGCCCACAGGGCTGGGTTCCCATAAAGGCCATCTCATGGGGCTTCTCTGGATTCCAAGGACAGCTGGCATCATGGGTCTATGACTATCTTATCCACTGATGTTTCTGTCTTCTCTGCACATTCTTTCTCTGCTGTCTCTCCCTCTGATATCTGTCTGTCTTAATTAGGGTTTCTGTTGCTAGGATAAAACACTATGACCAGAATCAACTTGTGGAGGAAAGGGTTTATTTCATTTTATACTTCCATGTAACAACACTATCTATCACTGAGGAGTTTCAGGGCAGGAACTCAAACCTGGAGGCAGGAGCCGATGCAGAGACCATGGTGGAGTGCTGCTTGCTGGCTTCCTCAGCCTGCCTTTTTATGGTACCCAGGACCACTGGCCCATGAGTGACACTGCCCAGAGTGAGCTGGGCCCTTCTACACCAACAGCACATCAAGAAAATGCACGCACCACAGGCTTGTCCACAGGCCAGTCTGGTTGGGGGCATCTTCTCGGTTGAGGTTCCCTATTCCAAAATGACTCTAGCTTGTATCTAGGGGACATCAATCTAGCCAGCACACTGTCTGTCATTTATGAATTGGCTCATAGGATCATAAGGAATGGCAAGTCTGAAATCCATAGGGTAGGCCAGCAGTCTAGAGACCTAGGCAGTGTTGATGCTGCTATCTTGAGGTGGGTTCTCACTGGGAAACCTTGTTTTCCTCTGAAAGTGGATTGAATCAAGCCTATCCACATTACTATGGATAATGTACCTAATGCCAACGACATATATTAACTACATCACAAAATGCTTTGATACTAACACTCAGGTTAGCATGTCATAAAACAGTCATTGGTGATAGCCACACTAACTTGACACATGTGTGTCATAAGACACATATCTTTGGTGGCACTATTTAGCCTGTTACATCATATTTGTGTATGGTGGGGCTAGTGTATACATGTTCACATGGGTGCATGTAGGTGAGTGTGCATGTGTGCACATGAGGATTTGGAGAGCAGAGGTTGATGTGGAGCATCTTATTTGATCACTATCTACTTTAGTATTTTCAAAAACAGAGCATTTTGTATTCTTTGATAATTTTACACATGTAAACAATGCATTTTGATCATATTCACCAGTCTATCCCTCCCGTTATCTCTTTCCAGATCCTCTTCTTCTTCCTTCCTCCTAGTTCACGTCCTTTTTTAAATAGCCCACTGAGTCCACTTTGTGTTGCCTGTCTATGTGTGTGTGTTCATCTCCTGGAGCATGGTCAGCCTACCAGGGGCCACACCCTTAAAGAAAAATGACTTTCAACTGGCATGACGGCTCACACCTTTAATTCCAGGCAGAGGTAGGTGGATTTCTGAGTTCAAGGACAGCCTAGTCTATATAGGTAGTTCCAGGACACCCAGAACTACACAATAGGTCTTAAAAAGTAAAAAAGACAAAACAACAAACAAACAAAAGCCAAACACTGACTTCTCTCTCCCAGAAATCATCAAATATTCATATTTCCTCATTTAGGAGTGAGGACTTGTGAACCGCTCCCCTTTCCATGCTGGAGTATTCACTGGCTTGATCTTGTGGAACCATAGTTTCTGTGAGTTCGTGTCATGTCCAGAAGGCACTGTTTTGCTCCAGTCCTTCATAATCTTTGGCTCTCACATCTTTCACCTTCCTCAGTGGTCCCTGAGCCTTGGTGACAGAGTGTGGTATAGATTTCCCATTTGTGACGGAGCACTCCTTAGAACTATAGACTTTGCACTTTGACCATTTGCTAGTTTCTGCATTAATTACCATTGTCTATCTCACAAAAAAGCTTCTCTGATGAGGTCTGAAAAGTGCAACAATCTGTCGTATAGATATACAAATTTAGAAGTTTCGTACTATCAAAAAAACAGGAGTGGGTTCACCCCTGGGACCTACGGACTCTCCAACTGTGGGCTGTTGGCCAGTTTTACAGTACAAGACATGTGTTTCCTTCTGCCTTAAATCAATCAGAAAGATTATCTCCATAACACTTTTATCTCCATTGCATTCATGGGCAAATCTTGCCTGAACTTTATTTTTTGAGACAGGGGATTAAAACTGAGCTGGAACTTTCAAATTGGCTAGGCTGGCCAGCAGTGATTCCTGAGGGCTCTCCTGTCTCTGCTCCACACTACTGGGATTAAAGACACATTGACATAAGCTGCCTTTTGCATGCATGCTGGGGAGCTGAGCTCAGACTGTCTTGCTTGTGTGCAAACATTTTACCAACCGACTCATCTCTGCAGCTCAGTTACAACACATTTTAAAAAGTAAGACTTAAAGGCTGGAGAGAGAGCACTGTGGTTAAGAGTGCTTGCTGCTCTTTCAAAGGACCAGACTTTGGTTCCCAGCGCTCTCGTTGGCTGGTTCACAGCTGCCTATAACTCTAGCTCCGAGGGGCCCTATCCCTTCTTCTGGCCTCTGTAGACACTCACACATGCACACACACACACACACACACACACACACACACACCCACACACACTCACGGGGGGGGGAATGTCAATAAGTTAAAAATTTAAGATTCAGATGCCATAGAACAATAAAGAGAAGTTTGCTTCCCATTCTAGTCTTTTTCTAAGAAGCAAATGCTGCTAACTGATGTTTGTATTTCAGGTTCCCCCCTCACATTTCTACACCCCCTATATTCCTACATTCACATGGCATGGATATGTATGTGTATCCATTTTATACATGTTATAAATTTGACTTGCCTTTAAGTGTTATGTAAAGATGTTTCTTATAGTATTTGTATGCATGGGTCTATTTCAGTGTTTTAGCATTTGCATAGTAAGTATCAAGGTTTATATGCATCATAATCCCCTTCCTCAGTGGCAGGCCTTGACTTTCATTTTCTTCAACTTTGAACATTATCACAATGCATGATCCTTTGCCACATATCTGAGAATAATTGTTTCACTGATTGGCATATATATTTTTAAACATTTTTATATTTTATGTATGTGTATGTATATGTATGTATATCTCTGTATGAGGATGTAGGTACATGCAGACATCTACAGATGCTAGAAGAGGGTGTTGAGCCTCCAGGAGCTGGTGATACAGGCGGTTTGGGGCTGCTCAATGTGCTTCTGGAAACCAAGCTCTGGTCTTCTGCAGAAGCACTTTCAACCTCTGAGACATCTTCCCAGGTTCACTCGAGGGCATCTTTAGACGTAGAATCATCATATCCAGGAATTCACACTTGAACAGTTAATGGTATTCAGAAATTGTGCTCCAGAGAAGCCATACCACACTTTTTGCACAAACAGAAAGGGACAATTCCTTTTTATCACCTTTGCTCACAGCAAGAATCATGTAGTGTTAGTATTTTGTACTGTAATGGGATGGAGGAATGGTGGGTCATTTGCATTCATGCCCACATAACCATACACAGAAAAACACACCTGTACATGAATTACAAATATAATAAATCCTTTTTAAATGTTTTTTCAAGACAGAGTTTCTCATGTAATAGCTCTAGCTGTCCTAGAACTCACTCTGTAGACCAGGTTGGCCACGAACTCATATGTGCTGGGATTAAAGACATGTGCCACCACTGCTCAGCTAAAATAAATCTTAGAAAAAGAAATTTCCCCTTTAAACATTTTTTTCTTCCCCAAGCATTTCTTCACACTGTAGCCATAAGTTTTTTCAGGCCCCTCCAGGCCCTATGGTCCCATGTTCCTCCGGTCCTGCTTGATCTCATGGTCCCTCAGCCACTTATAAAATAATCATTCAGAGGCTTAATATTAATTATCAGTTGTATGACCTATGGTAGGCTTCTTGCTAGCTAGCTCTTATAACTTAACCCATTTCTATTAATCTATAAGTTGCCACGTTGCTGTGGTGTTACCAGTCTGCTGGCATCTTGTTGATCCTTTGGCAGTGGCTGGCATCTCTCTCTCTCTTCTCCTTTCTTCTCTCCGTGTATCTGGATTTCCCACCTGCCTCTAAGCTGCCTTGCCATAGGCCAATGCAGCTTTATTTATCAACCAACCAGAGCCACACATATTCACAGCATACAGAAAGACATCCCACAACATCACACTTCATGTTCCCTAAGAGTTAGGCTGGGATATATACTTCTGAGGCCTTAAAATTGTGTTAGTGGTTGCCAGGGAACTCATGATACCCCGCTTCTCCCTGTGGAACTATTGGTTGTTAATGTCTGCTGGGGGAGGAAGAGACATTGTCTTCAGTAATATAACCTCTGGCTAGTTATTCATGTTCCTGTAAGTAGCCCCTTACTCACTCTCCTGTAGGTAACCCTTTGACAAATTTATTTTTGTTATGTTTGCTTATGTGCGGGAAGGTGTGTGTGCCTGCATGTGGGTATATGCATATGTGTACATCAAATGCTCTTTACCACTAAGCCATCTTTCTAGCCCTCCTCTCGGTAACCGTAATGAAACAGATTGAGTCACACAAAAAGATGTGAAGGCAGAGGGACTGGTGCGGGGGGATCAGCAGGAGTGGGAGAGGAAGGGGGTAGAGGAAGGGGTGAATGGGACCCAAACCGGTGAGAACTGGAATCAGATCCTTTAAACAGTTAGGTCTCTTTATGCTGGGTGTGGTGGCTCATACCTGTGATACCAGCACATGTAAGGCTGAGGCAGGAGGATTGCATGTGGTCTAGGCCAGTCTACCCTACACAGTAAGACCTGTCTCAAAAACCAATGGACCAACCTGTAGCCATAAGTTTCTCGGGCACCTCCTCCCTGCCCCCTCCAGACAAATCTCTCTTACCTGCAGTCCCGCAGCCACTCAGACCCAAGTAAACATGTAGAGCTTATGTTATTTACAAACTGGATGGCCTATGGCAGGTCTCTTGCTAGCTAGCTCTTATAACTTAACCCATTTCTATTTATCTGTAAGTTGCTACATGGCCGTGGCTTACTGATACTTTCATATCTTGCTTCTCCTGGTGGTGCTGGTGTCTGCCTAGACTCCGCCTTTCTCCCTCCTTGGATTTCCTGCCTGCCTCTAAGCTGCCTTGCCACAGGACAAAACAGCATGTTTATTAACCAATGGGAACAACAGTCATTCATAGAGTACAGAAAGATATCTCCCAGCACTTCCCCTTTTCTATCTAATCAAAAAGGAAGATTTTTAACTTAAACATAGTAAAATTATATATAATAGAATAGTTATAGAGTAAGAATTATAGTTATGATATCTAGTCTTTGTATTTTGCAAAATTAAAGAAAATATTGTATCCATCCTATATTTATGAGTCTAAGGTTTCATATCTAATTTATCTTTTATTATGGTGGCTGTGGGATCTTGGGGCCAGGCGAACCCAGAGAAACCTTCTGGCAACACCAATCAATAAAGAAACAAAGTTAAATAAATAAGTAAAAACAAAACAAAAGCAAATATGACTGTGTTGACTGTCATCCTGGAAGGATCTGGAACTGGGTAGGAGGAGGCAAATCCCTAGGCACACCTGTGAGGGGTCTTTTAGATCAGGTTAGCCTCTGCCTGTGCCTGAGAAGCATTGTCTTGTTTGACTAATGGAGGTGGAAGACCTACCCTGAAGAAAGGGGCCACTGCTCCCTGGCCTTAGATCTTGTACTTGGTTGAGAAGCTTGAAGAGCAGCTGAGCAGGGGCAGCCTGCCTTCAGCTTCCTGACTGCAGCCTGAGCCCAAGCAGCTGCCTTAAGCTCTTGGTGCTTGAATTTCCCTGCCGTGGTAGACTGTACCCAAAACTGTCTGCCAAAGAATCCCTTTATGTTGCTTTTGTTGGGTATTAAATCCCAGCATCAGAAAAAGTAACTAACACCCCACAAAAAAACCCAGAAAAATAATATAGCTTTAGTGTAAAAATAAAATAAATAAAAAGAATCTTTGAATAGATAATCCATTCAAAAGTTTAAAATTCCAAGTTCCTAAAGGAACTTGTAGGAGTGTGACTTTGTCCCTTATTGCCTATACCGCAAGTAACAACACCAGTTTCTCATGCATTTTGCAGATAACAATGTGCAGGCAAATCTATCTATCTACCTATCTACTATCTACTATCTATCTATCTATCTATCTATCTATCTATCTATCTATCTATCTATCTATCTACCTATCATCTACCTATCTACTATCTATCTATCTATCTATCTATCTATCTATCTATCTTCTATCATCTATCTATCCATCTTATAAGTATGTATCTGTCATCATTACCATCTGTACATATCAGTTATTTTCTATCTGTCCATCCATCCTATCTATCTATCTATCTATCTATCTATCTATCTATCTATCTATCTATCATCTATGTATGTATGTATGTATGTATGTATGTATGTATGTATTGTTATTGTCTTCTACATCTATCAGTCATCTATCTATCCATCCACCAATCCTCTTCATCATCATTATGTATGTATGTATGTATGTATGTATGTATGTATGTATGTATGTGGTGATATTTTGTTTGTGCTCTAACAAATAAAGCTTGCCTGAAGATCAGAGGGTACAACTAGCCATTAGTCAATCATAGAGGTCTGGAGGTCTGTATAGACAGGAGACAGGAAGTGATATGGCTGGACATAGAGAGGAATATAATATGGGTGGAGACAGTGTTCGGCCCCCTTCTTGGTCTAAGGAGTCATGGAGGTAGAGGTGACTTTGGCTGCTCCTTTACTTCTCTGGTCTTTCAGCATTTACCCCGATATCTGACTCTGGGTTTTTATTATTAAGACCAATTAGAATTTGCACTACATATGTATGTATGCATGTATCTGTCACCTATCTAATCTACACATTGCTCGGGAAGGCTGTGAGGAAGGGTGAATTGGAACTCTCAGACTGCATGCAGAGTTTCTTCTTCAGATAAACTTCATTTTTGCTCTGAAGGTCACACAATTGGTAGAATTCTGGTAAGTGACTCAGATTACATAGGCGTGTCTCTTAGAGTCAACCAATTACAGATGATGGTGACACCTGCATTAGCATTTGATAATATATAAGTTGCTAAGATAAGTTGATAGAAACTGGCTGTCACAGCCTATCAGCTTGGAGCTTGCTCAGTGTTCTTAAGTCATCCTTAATCTTTCCAAAGACAGCACCAATGTCATACTTCTAACTGACACAATGGAACTACCCTGCATGTAACGGGGCATATACACTCTTCTCTGAAGAGGATGCAAATTCCTTGGTGACATTCACCGTTGTCCTTGATAGCCTACAACTTAAGTACAGCAACATATAGTTAACTATTGTACACACTCTGTTAGATGACAAGGAGATAAGACAAGGAAGAAAACAAATATATTTGCTTGAAATTATATACAGACTTACAAGTCAAGGAAGAACTCATAAGTATCAGACTCCTCATTTCTGCAGATTGTAATAGCTGGTTTTTCTCTTTCATTCTTTGTGTGTGTGTGTGTGTGTGTGTGTGTGTGTGTGTGTGTGTGTGTGTGTTACATGTGTTGGGGCGTACACTTGAGTGTTTGACATGCCCAGATGAACACAAACAGAGCCATAGTGGGATGCCAGGTGACTTCCTCTATCACCATCTTATTGCCTTAAGACAAGGGTCTCTTGCTAAACTGGAAGCTCACTGTTTCAAGGCTGGCTGGCCAGTGAGCTCTTGAGGTGTCTGTCTCTGCCCCCTGATGCTAGGGTTATAGGCATGCCCAGCCATGCTCAACTTTTTATGTGATAACTGGGGATTTGAGCTTTGATCCTTATGCTTGTTCTGCAAGAACTTTCTTTCTAGTTCCTCCCTCCTGTTTGAGGCAGAGTTTTGTATATCCCAGGCCGGCCTTAAACATGCCGTGTAGTTGAGGCTAGCCTTCCTAGTACTGGGAATACAGATGTGTAATACTATGCTCAGCTGTGGCTGATATTTTTATCTACCTTCTTTTTTTTTTTTTTTTGGTTTTTCGAGACAGGGTTTCTCTGTGTAGCTTTGCGCCTTTCCTGGAACTCACTTGGTAGTCCAGGCTGGCCTTGAACTCACAGAGATCCGCCTGCCTCTGCCTCCCAAGTGCTGGGATTAAAGGCGTGCGCCACCAACGCCCGGCTTTATCTACCTTCTTCCACATTCATTTCATTTGCTTTTGTCCTCAGCATGTAACTTGGCCTAACATGGTTCTTCCTGATGGAATACCCCAATTATTTATTCATAAAGGATTTGAGGCATTAGAATTCCTGTTTGAATTGAGTTGTCTTTTTTTTTAAATTTATTTTAATCAAAGGGCATAAGTAACGTTAGAAGACTGCTGGGAGCCACAGAAATGTGAAGCAGGAATTCAGCTGACTATGGCAAAGCTAAAGGCAAGCCTCAAGGAGTCTTGGTGATATTGGCTTTTGAATGTATCAGCTGTTTTTCTGCAGTGAATTTCTTGTGTGCTATTGTAGCTTTCCCATTTGATTCTTTTCCCAACAACTTCTACAGTGTGGTTGATCATCCATTGAGCACAATTTCCCCTATACAATTGGAATATTTGGATAACTTCCCCCAGCTATGCTGACAACAGTCACAGTCAAGACCCCTGATTTCAGTCCTTTCTGTAAGTATTGTCATTAGCAATATCCGGCCAGGACCTTCTCTGGACAAAAGTATCTTATCTGAGATACTTCCCAGACTTTCTAAGAACAGACTGCAGATAGATAAGCATCCAGACTATCTGTTAGTTCCTGAAGGAAGATAAAATTTACACTGACAACCGCCCAGGCCAGGCAGATGTGCTAATTAAGCTTAACCCTCCTTCTTCCAAGTGCTATCTTTAGTTCTAGATCTCTCTTTAACAATCAACTCAGAACTAGAGGGATTTTACATACCAGGTACATCAAGCTGTGATGCAGGTTGCCTAGTTACCTAGCTACACTTCTCCCCACCCCTGTGCCCTGCCAGAAAACAGCACAGCTTGGACAGATTTTGGTGCCAAAGGAAGAAAAGGCAGTTTTATTTTCACTTGTGATTTAGCGACTTATAGGCTCTTAACATTTAACTAACCACTTCTAAGAATATAGTTTGAGCACATAAATTCCCTTTTTAGATCCAGTAACCGAATTTAGCCCTCAGTTGATTCAGTCCCCATTAGTCACTTCCCTTTTGAGTTGCTAATAATAGCTGACAATTACTGCTCTTTGTGTGGATCTTACTTATCGCCCCTCCTTTTGATTCTGAAAGAATTCAAGCTGTGTGACCTTGCTTTGGCCAGGGCATTGCTGATTGCATGGTATATAACTGTAAACTTCAGAGACTGGGGGAGAACTAGATTGGGGAACTAGAATGGAGAAGAATTAAGTTAGGAAGAACTAGATGGGAAAGAACGAAATGGGAAAGAACTAAGAATGGAGAATTAAGATGAAAATATCAGGCAAGTAAGGAGCTAAGTATGAGAGCAGAAAAGAAGCTGTGTAGAGAGAGAACCGACTCAGAAGGATAAAGTGAACAGACTAAAGCGTTTCATGTCTGTAAATTAATTTTATATCATCTGAGATTAGATCCTCAGCTGGTTGTAGACTCTTCCACAGACCCTGGGAAAAGGCTATTAAGGAGCTGGACTCCAGTAGTCTTTGTTAGAAGACAACCCAAGGCACCTCTTGTATTTTAAGCATATGGTTTCTTAGACTTATTGCATAGTGGTAATTTAATTTATTCTTGAAAATGGAGATCCAATGTGCCAGTCAATAAGATAAGTCCCTCTTTGTCCATTGACTGAGTGACTGGGTGGTAGTCATGACTTCCAGGTCAGCAAAGTAACTGCAGCATCTTCTGATGAAATCATCTTCCCATTCGAAACTAATGAGAGGAGGAGAGGCCATGAGCAAGAGAAACAAAAGTTTTGACTCCAGCTGGGACAGAGGTGCTGCTCTCATTCCCACCACTTCATTCTGGAGCCTGATGATTCTACCAGAGAATCATCACTGCATCCCGGGGAATGGTCCAGCCTCACAGGATGCTCACTGCCACTTAGCTGGTGCAGCCACCGAATTCTCCAAGTGTTTCACTGTTGCATCAAGCCAGACTGTGCAGAACTTGGTTGGAACAGCATCAGTTCATTGCTGCTATTCATTTGCTATTAAGAGATGCCCTGGATCAGAAAAATGTGGTGTGAAATTTTACTGGGGAAGGCACTGTGTAAGGCCTTGGTGGTTCCAGAAAAGCACCATACGGACTTGAAGCAAATCCCTATGCCTGATGTGTCTTAAGCTCAGCATGCTACCTGTTTGTGTCAGCAGGGGTGCCCGTAATGAGCTGCCACCAGGCAGTTTGCTGTCAATCTGGGGCCTCACTGTTAATCTCTGTCACTGGGTGATTGCACCCTCATCTGTGGCTGTGGACAGATCAGTCTCAGGGACTGAGAAAGCAATTTTGAGCCCACATGTAGCCTCCAACACTGCTACTGTGGACACTTATGCCACAAGTCATTGGTACCAGCAAAGGCTGCTGGGAAAAGAGAGTGGCTGCCTTCTTGCACACATCTTCTGCACTCGCTCCTTCCACTTAGTAGATCCTTGACACACTTTCTCTGTGTCAACGTGACACAGTCTAGAGTCTCCCGAGAAAGGAATCTTAACTGGGGCTTTGCCCAGATCAAATTGTCTTGTGGGGAATGATTCTGATTTTAATTGATATGAGAGGGCCCAGCCCATTGTGGATGGCACTGTCCCCTAGGCATGTACACCTGGGATGTGTAAGAATGCTAGCTAAGCATGAGTCTAGGAGCAAGCCAACATGCCGCATTTGTTTCTACCTCAAGTTTCTACTTGAGTTCTTGCCCTCAATTCTAGCTGTGATGGAATGTGACCTAGAAGCTTAAGCCAAATAAATCCTTTTTTCCTTTAAGTTGCTTTTTCTCCAAGTATTTTTTTTATTCCAGAAACAGAAAGGAAACCAGAACAGCATGATGAGTTTGAAGAACATCCATTTTTCAGATTTTTTTCTTTTATGTTATCATCACACGGCACACACAGACACATGATTGAGTGGGTGCGAACAAGTAGCTTCCAGCTCTTCTGGAGATTTGCACTGTGTGGTCCTTTCTCCTGAGCTGAGTCACCTCGTAGAACTACACATACTCTACCTGAGCACAGAGCCTGCGTTGATGAGGATCAGAGGGGTCAGAGAGCTTCAGAGTCTGGTGTTATTTGGGTCACTACTGTGTAGCGCTTGTGTGATGGTTAAACAGCC